>WNGS01164858.1:71039784-71050745 GCA_020271785.1 Procambarus virginalis
CAGCCCGAGCACAGTGCACATTCCACCAGGAACACACTTCCGCGTTCCCCGAGAGGAAGACTGAGGAATAGAGTGAAGGACAGCATCGAAGACGGTGTCAAAAAAAATAAAAAGCGCGAGGGATTGGCAGAATGGAGAGGTCGGAGATATTAGCACGGACGGTAAAGAGGGGCCAGTCAGCCTCTGCAAACCGCCACCTAGGGAAGGAGAGGAGGAGGGTGAAAAGAAAAAAAGGCAATATGGATGGGGAAATGGTCACTGCCATGGAGGTCATCAAGAAGCCGCCACGTGAAATCTAAGTAAAGGGAAGACGAGCAAAGAGAAAGATCAAGACAGGAAAGGGTGCGAATCCGAGAGCCTAAATGAGTGGGCTCACCAGAATTCAGAAGACACAGGGAAGAAGAGGATGAACGGTTTGAGAAGGCAACCTCAGGTGTTTGTCAGAACATCACCCCAAAGGGTATGTCGACAATTAAAATCACCCAGCAGGAGCACAGGCAAGGAGTCCAGGAGGTGTTTAAGATCAGGAAGAGAAAGCGGGACATTTTGGGAAGATAAATGGAACAAACCGTGTACCATTTACTCAGAGATACGGGCAGCTGAACAATGGAGATGTGATCGAAAAAGTAAGAGGACGAAAGGAACATCAGAGTGAATCAAGAAAGCAGAAGAGTTATGGGGCCCCAGTAACAGCTGGAGGAGGGAAGAGAAAGGAATAGCCACGGAAGCGACCAGGACGAGCACCAAGCATCGGCTCCTGGAGATAGACACAAAGGGCAAAAACCGTGAAATCAGAAGTTAGAGTTCAAGGAAATTTGCAAAATATCCACTAATGTTCCACTGAAGAAGACATCAACAAAAGGAGAAAGGATAGCAACAAAGAAGAAACAAAGGTGAAAGAGGAACACAGCACGATAAAGAAGGTCAGGGTCGGGATCAGGGTCAGCAAAGTTAGGGTTAGGGGGCATGAGTAAACTGAGCAAAGATGGAGGGAAGGGAGCGGGAGAGCAGAACAGAGGCGGACTAGCAGAGCCCGGAGGAAAAGACAACCGAGAGGAGCAGTCAAGGACAGCAGGAGGAGAAGCAGAAAGAGGGGAGCGCACCTCAGCAAGGGCAGCAACCGAAAGGGAAGCAGCAGGAACAGGGGACAGGAGGGGATGGAGGGAGAGTGTTAGAGGCATGGAGGGTGGGGAGGGGAGAGAAATGTGAATGCAAAGCCTTCTTACCCGCCGGGGAGGAGGAAGGAGAGGAACCAGGCTTTTGCTTCTGACTCAAAGAGAATGGCGTCTCGGCAACAATGTACTGGGCAACAGATTCTAGCATCTCAACAGGATAAACAATGATAGCAAACACGATTGCCGTTGGAAGAGTGATGGTCATCAGCCTGCACTGACTGGCAGCGTGGTAAGCATAAAGACGGAGGGGAAGGATGTGAAGGAGGATCGAGGGGGAAGACGAGGAAGAAGACACAGGAGACATGACAGACTGGGCAGAAAGAAGGGGAACCCCAGACAGAGAACCATGAAGGGGACCCTGCGAGACAGAACTGAAAGGAACAATCGAGGCGGCCGTGGGCGTGACTGTGTCTAAGGCCTGGAAACGGTTGTGAGACTGAGGAGGGGAGAAGGACGAGAAGAGGGAGAGCGCAACACGCGAGCATAAGAGATGTTAGCATAAGCGGGAGACGGCGAACTTGGCACCTCGGTTCAGGAAAAGACAAACGTTCCCAGTGCTTCAAGTTGAGGATGGCTGCCTCAAGCTTGTAATGTATACTTGCGCGGGAGAGGGTAGGGTGGGACTCTCCGCAATTGAGGCATCAAGCCTGGGAGAAGTACACTCAGACTTAGTGACTTCGTCCCCACACAAGGGACAGAGACAGACAGTACCAGAGCATCGGAGGCCCATGCCCAAACCTCCAGCACTTATTACAGAGCCGAGGAGAGGGAATGTACTCCTGGACGGAGCACCTGACACCAGCAAGAATGACAGAGGGGAGAAGGGTCCTACAATCAAACGTAATCTTTACAACCCGAAGGGGTTGACGGCGACGACCACGAGGGGGACGAGTTAACGTGTTCACCTGGAGGACAGAATGGCCCTGGGCTTCGAGAATATGCCGAGTATCATCGTGTAGATTCCTATAGATTCATAACACCGGTCGCAACATGGGGTGGGAGAAGAACAGTGCCAACCCTGGCATTCAACAGAACGTTCTTGGAGACCCGAACAGGTTTCGCCAAGGCAGGATAAGACTGCTAAGCAGATGGCTGCATCCTGAGAAGCAGCAGCGACTAAACGTGTACCGAGACGGGTGGGTTGAAAGTAATAGAGGCATCTACAGAAATAACTAGGTGCCTATGGAGGGAGAAAGCGTCAGGTGGTGAAGAATCCAGAGGGAGATCAAAGTATTTGGCCCATGAAGCGGGACCAAACAAGGCTTGATACCATCAGTACGTGATGGGATTGTGCGAGTTCGGCTGTGGCGTGGACGGCGTTGAGAACCCCCAAGAGAGTGATGGGTTAAATGGCACAGTAGTCACAACAAGAGACTGAGCTGTGCTAGCGGACGAGGTGGTCCCCCACTGGAGCTTGTGGCTCGCCTAACCACAGAGGAGGAGGGGAGCCGAGGGGAGTAGTCAGGATGGTCAAAGGCGGAGCAAGGTCGGGGCCCAATATAGCGGGGGGGGGGGGGGGCTACAGAGCCCGATCTTCCAACACTGTCAGAATCGGGGGCTTGGTCACCCACCCCACGAGCCTGAGAAGGTATAAAGCGGAACAGAATTAGACATACAACGAGAGAGACTTTCATTCACGAATGTGCCCCCCTGACCCACCATGGAACCACAATTACAGGCAGGACACCTAACAAGAAGCTATCGCGATCATGCCGGGGCTCCCCCCATGGGTGCGTTGCGAGTACACATCCCACAACCACCACCTTAACCCTTAAAACTGCGCATGGCGTATTATACGCCCTGAGTAACATGTCCGACGGTGCGCATGGCGTATATATACGCCATGGGTGCCATTCCCGATTCAAATGGCCCGCGGCTACACGGGGTTCACAGTAGCTTCCTCAGGGCTCTTGTAAACAGACGCCATTTAAAAAAAAATCGTGGGCAATAATCTCAGGTGTGAGAGGCACAGTACTGTTGGAGCAACCAAGGCTGGCGCACGCAGCATGAGCGATCAGCATTGCTGTTCAGCTTGTGACCACAGCATCACCGAAAAATGTCAAAATAAATATATACTTATTATTTAGTGATGACAATATTACAGATGACCCGTGACTGATATAAATAACCAGGGTTGTGATAATAGCAGGATTGTTGTAATAATTAGCGCTGTGGGAGGAGTGATGCTGAGAGACAGGGAGACAGCATCGTTTACTGACTGTGTGGCCACCTGTTATTGTTTACATTCACCATACCAGCTCAGTGGTTCTCTATGGTGAACACAAATGTAGATACTTATATATAATGTGTGTATTAGTGTAATAACAGCAAAAGGATTATGCTGGGAGGAGCCATTTGGGTGACGGAGGTGACGTCTGCACGATTGTCAAGCTGTTTAGAGGGTGGCCACTATGCTCTTTGGCGCACTACAAGCTTAGGTGTACAGTTACAGTGCATAAAACATGTAGATATTTATATATAATATGTGTATATAGGGTAATAACACTGAAAACAGTATTGTTGGGGGAGAAAGTTTAGTGCGTGTGACCTTGAATGAGTGAGGGAACCGCCAGCCGCCAGCTGTGTATACCGACGACTCTTAGTCCTGAACTAACTATATCAGCTTAGCTGTACAGTTGTGGTGAACAAAATATATACATACTTATATGTAACGTCTGTATATAGTGTAATAACACCACAAATGGTATTGTTGGGGGAGAAAGTTTAGTGCGTGTGTTGAGGGAGTGGCAGCGAGTGGCTGGCTGGTGTGTGGCGGTAACTCTTCGTTGCTCTTCGACTCTCAATACCAACTTAGTGGTTCGTAATGGTGACCAAAATATGCAAATACTTATATATAACCTGTGTATAGAGTGTAATAGCAGCAAACAGTATTGTTGGGGGAGAAAGTTTAGTGTGTGTGTGACCTTGAATGAGTGAGGGAGCCGCCAGCCGCCAGCTGTGCATACCGACGACTCTTAGTGCCTGAACTAACTATATCAGCTTAGCTGTACAGTTGTGGTGAACAAAATATATACATACTTATATATAACGTCTGTATATAGTGTAATAACACCACAAATGGTATTGTTGGGGGAGAAAGTTTAGTGCGTGTGTTGAGGGAGTGGCAGCGAGTGGCTGGCTGGTGTGTAGCGGTAACTCTTCGTTGCTTTTCGACTCTCAATACCAACTTAGTGGTTCGTTATGGTAACCAAAATATGCAGATACTTATATATAACCTGTGTATAGAGTGTAATAGCAGCAAAACTATTTGTTTATTGTTTTATGAACATAATTGAATTACTAATATGCACACCATACGTTTGAGTATAGCGATTATTCACCACTTTTATTATATAAATATATTACAATACACACAATTGAATAATATTACTGCAAAAAAAACTAAGAAAAAATCAATCGGAGACATTGAAACAATTAGGTAATATCATCTTTGTGGCAACTCCCATCTGTCAGCGCGGGTGACGCTGACCGGCCCTGGCGACCGCTCTGTCAACGCCCACTTTTTGCCAGACTTCCTCGGTCAGTTGCGCCCAAAATATGTGACCTACGATTTTTTGCTATTTTTCCCGTGCTCAGGGGACACAAATTAACATGTTTAGAAGACGAAAAAAAATTTTGGAATTTTTTTTTCTTGCGCACAGGGGTGTAAATGTCCCCAGGACCCTGAGCAGTGTAAGGGTTAAGAACCGTCAGTCCGCCGATTTCGGGTTCAGTGACGAAAGGAGGATTGACAATGTTGCAGCCCTTGACGCCTTGGTAGGGTTCTTTGCCTGCAGTGATCAACTATATATTTCGGCCTCATCTTAAATTTATGTCTAGGGGATAGTAATATATAAAAAAGGTATTAAAAGTGAAACACTGCTTTAAAAGGGACAAATAATTTACTGTGCATAAAAGTGACAAACATATCGACATATAAATGGTAAAAAAATAACAGCCAGAAATATTCTTCAGCATGCAATATCATTAAATCCTTACTAAGCATAGACGATATTCTTCAACACATGAATTAATAAATGGGATATCACACAACAGTCTTACCAAGAGAATTAACTAAATAATCAGCTAAAATAACAATAACCACCGACTTAACTAGTACATGTCTCCTCCCAATCATCTCAGCCACGCTTCTGACTCAGCCTCCAGCCAGCACACAGGCGTCCTACCAAAACATCACCTAAGCATCCACATGAACTCTTGTGAAAACTCTACTAACAAGATGCAATACTAATAACCATTTAATCAGTAATCTTAAGAGTATATAATACGGTTACAATAATCACATGAATTTATTTGCAAACAATAACAGGAAATAATCAAGGTTGAAATATAAACGCTAGCTTGACAACCAGCTGCACTCTGGACACATCCAAATATGGTCATCCCCCCACACTCCCTCCAACAAGAATTAACTTGCACAAGCCTATCAAAAATAATGCAACTCAGGCACACTACAGCATGCTACAATATACATCTTACAATATTATATAAATCATACAATATTGGATAAACAACTAGATACTATACTAGTAATAGAACAGAACATGGAAAGTATAAAATGCTAGGCATCGTTATCATGTTAATGTTAGAATCAATGCAAGATTCGTAACAGACAAAAAAAAGGTCCACTCACACTCGACGTTGGGTACTACAGTTCTACGGGTGCCTCCTCAAACACCAGGGCATCAAAATAGAACTCCAAAAGAATAATCAAAACAAGCAAAAGGTTGGCAGGAAATGACAATGAGAAAGGAGAAGAGGGAAAAAAAACGAAACATAAGGAAAAGGAAAAGTTGTCCAGCATAATTAGAAGACAGCAGCAGGACCACAAGGCTACAAAAGGAGATAGGACCGTCTCAAGGAGCATCACACACTGGCTCCCGCCCACCAAGCCCCCTCACGGCAACAACGAGTTGGACAGGGAGGGGGCCTCAGGTGTAGAGGCTAACGATCCTCGCCCATCGAATTTAAAACTGCCATAATTCAATTTTCGGGGTTTATTCCTCCTCTCTAACCTTTCCAAATAAAACTATGAGGCTTCTAAACTATGTACAGAGTGGACGTATGTGACTTATGGGCAGGGGAGGAATATATCTACTGGTAAACGCAACAGTAATCTGAAAGGCTGCATAACTTATCATGTTTATTAAGAGCACTAACTGGTTTGGGGCATATAGAGCTAAACCTAACTCTCCCCGTAGACACTGATGGGGAAGTATACTAATAACTCATATCTAACTGGTAAGAATATACATTTACTCATAATTCTTCCTGGGTAGCCATATATTTAAATATGGATCTGCAAATCTAGAAAAACGTACCACACAAATTCAACGGCTGACAACATAAAATCGTCCACATATTTACATTAGAAGAAGTACTTCTCACTACAATCTCATGCGTTGTCATTCTATTTCCCCCCAGACACATTCAGCCTAGTTTTGATTTAATGATATACCAGTGCCTACTGTTTTTTTTTTTTGGAGTGGCGGAGGAAGGAGTGAGAGGGCACGAAAGAAATGTGAAGCCAAGTCATTGATGTTGTCACATCAAGAACAACCTTTCATGTTCATGTTTGCCTAGTCTACACTTCGTTAACTTTTCAACCTTAATATTCTTTACAAATACGTAATGAAATTATTACGCAAGGTTTTCTTGTTAAATCAAGTCTTTTTAGTAAATACCAGTTATAAGTACGGAGGACATGACCAATAGTCCTTCGTGCTGCGTCAGGAGCTGCTTCACCAGCACTGGCAATGATGAAGGGACGGTGGACATGACCCAGATTCTCTCACACCTGAAACAATTCACCCTTTTAAAGTATGTTTGTAAACAAATTGCAAGTACATAATCATTTTATATATACCTGTTGCACCACATGCCCTCGAGCTCTTGTGACAGACAACTACCCGTAACAATTAAACCATTAGAAAGTTGACATGTAGCTGATAAGTGTACCAGGCAAGTCAGAAGCATGTGATATATTCTCACTTAACATGCACCATCCTCACATATCCAAAGATCATTATGTGGGTCAGGTGATAACTGCCTCTGAATGAGAATGTGGTTGTTTTTTCTTGTCTATTATAAAATGACAAATACAATTCAAAGGCAAGGCACTGAAGCACCATAACAGTGTCTAACACCTCAGGATGCATCAACAACAACAGAACACCACAATAATAAGAAATTACACCAAACCAATACATAAGCACACACGCACCAGTACAGAAATATAAAACACCAGCGCAATACAGACACTCACCAGGATACAACTCCATGTACACAAAAGCAATGACACAAATACAAGTAAAGATAGAAGAAAAACTAAAATACACCACTACAACAATATAATACTCAGTGATATCAAAACATTGTTCTATGGATAATGTAAGATGGACAACCACACGAGGACAATATACCAAAAGGATCATCATAACACACAACACGGGGTACCTATAATTACCTGGGCAATTCACACTATAGTCCCCTGCATCAAAGCAAAGACGAGGAAAGCAAAACTAAACACACAAATGAGGAACAAGTACCAAGCATAACACAATATGAAAAACAGCATACAAGGTAAAAACAACCAAAGGAATAATATAACAATAACAGGAAAACATTAACAAAGAATAAATGCATATAATACAAAGGCCCGAAAGGTCTCCCAGTAACGAAGCATACCAGATTACAGTAGTGTCAGAAACCCTTATAAATATTTAATAATAAAATACACCAGAAAAATAACACAAAATCCAAGCAGACGCCACCCCTACCCCCCCCCCACTACCCCCCCCCTACACAACATTTTTTTTTTACACCCACCAGCTCGCGGCAGCAGGTCCACAAATATTTGATCAACCCTTATGGGAACGATTTTCCGATGATCAGGGATATCTGACAACGGGGAATTCCCATCATCAATACCAGACGCAATTTTCCCTTTCCAATACCAGACGTAAATCCTGCCCTGCACACAACTCCCCCCCCCCTGGCACCAAGGTAAATGAATCCCCACCTTTGTACACTGGCACTATGGGTGCCCCCCACTGGCAGGCACCGGTAAAGGAGTCATCTGTCCCTGCTCCCGCTCCTCGGCAACTACCGCCTCATCAACCCCACCCTTTGTCTCCATTGTGTCCTTACCACCAAGGCAGCATGACCTATCCCCAAAAGTGGAGCAAGTTCACTAGAACCGCTCTCCAAAGTAAACGGGGACGCCTCCTGGGGAGCCGCTACTTCCACCACAGGAGGCGGTACACTGTGAATCTCCACCGGCATAGTCTTCACCACACAAATCCCGGCAGGTGAAGACTCATCCACACACCGGCCATTCAACAGCTCCCGGTTGCTCAGGGCACTCCACCGGCTCCTTGCAAGCCTCAGGGATATACACACAGACAGGCGTCTAGCAAGCTGGGAGGCGGAACACCACCACCAGCCAACACTTCTGCAGAATTCCACTGGGTTCGGAGAAGCAGAAAAATCCCCTCCCTGAAGATATTGACATGTTCAGCCACCCTCACTGAGCAAGCTGCCACCAGGCAACCCTGCAGACCACAGCGATAACAGGTACAGGGCTGACCCGAATACATACTTCAGACCGTAAACCCCATCAGGGAAAATGAACATGGTATATCCTGCGTCAGGGACTTTGTCAGCGTCCTGGTGCCAGCAAGCATTCCCTTAAAATAGCCCGCTGAAACTTTATTCCACCTCTCGTTTAACACTTTCACGAACTACCCAAATATCCTGGTCAACAGTCCATCTGTTATTTCAAACAGTGCACCATTCACTGGCACATATATAAAAGGTCACACTCAAGTTTACCACTCTTACTGTGCCAGCACCATCTGACATGAGGAAAGAGCAACCCTCACACCACTCAAGGAACTTCCGGAACATATCTAGCCGAATAAATTTCACCAACACACGTGGGTCTTTAACTAGCTGCACTCCTACTAGATCAGTCAACTTCACACGGACCACCTCCACCAGCACAATACCGAGCGTCGTATGGTCATGTGACGTTGACAATTTTAGTCCAGTCAAAGATGTCTGTTTCAGAGACGTCTTAATGAGCCCATCGTAAAGGGAATCTGTTCAGCGGGGAACCACACGGGCCACGGGACTGACACCCAACCACTGACTCCACGCTTTGGTAGTCAACTAGGGACCAGCACCTGAGCGACCAGTCAGCCGTAACTGCGGATGTGAATAATCGCTCTCCTGATTTGGCGAGTGACTGCATGGATTGGTTGTCCTTGCTTTGTCTCCTCACCGCTGTCCCCTTCAGGGGTCGGGGTCCAGGCATTCCATCACGAGTGCTTACTCTTCTCCATGGAGTTGGTCCGAGTTTGCTGGCCTGGAGTTCACTAATCAAGTGAATTATGGTGGTGGTGTGGGATCGACATTTAGAGGATGTGCTGCACATATGTTTAGAAAACCTGCTTGGAAAACAATGGGTAATGTCTGGCAGGGTAGCGCTTAAAACTAAATTGAACGACGTTTTTGTATTGTTTATGACCATGTACGAGGACCAGACGTTCCCTTTACCTGATGGGCAGGACGAGGTGAATATCTATTATGTTACCAAAAGTTCATGTTGGTACATGATGCGGCTTTCGAGATGGCTAAAAAGGTAGTTCTGTCTATGTGATCAAGTTGTTGGTGCACAGGAAAGCAAGTTTACTTCTGGACTAGCCAGGGTTTTATTAAATGGTACTCAAACCATCCGTGTGTAGTTGCTGAGAAATATTTCCTCTTGCAAGTTGGTGACGGGTTACAGCCTACACTTTATTTATGCTCGGCAACCATGTACATGCTGTAAGTTGAAATTCCAGCATAAACATGCCGCTGCTTGCCGTGAGGGGCCTGTGGACAGGGGGAACATTTATGGAGAAAATTTCTTCCCTTCCTCCCTGGAGAAGTACCAGTGATGTTCGTATATTGGGCTCCGGCGTCAACAGACAGTGATGTAGCAGGTAGTAATGGCATTCCTGACTGGGTCCCTGTGCATGTGCGTGCTCCTGGTGTAGCAGCCCCATTGCTTCTGGGTGGTGTGGAGTGTGAAAGCTGTGGTTCCTCCTACAACCAGCAAATGAAGGTGTGGTCGATGACGATGTGTGAGGCGAATTCCATGTGAGGTGATGCGTCCTAGAGGTAGAGCAGTGGAGCCTTGTGACGCCAGTGACAGTAATCTGATTGTGCAGTGGGTAATGGAGGGTATTCCAATCCCACCTACTCCAGTGAGTCGCATCCCTGTTCATAGGGATAGTTCGTAGCACGAGTGGGGTCGCCGTCGGCTAGTGCTTGTGACAATCTTCGAACACGAGTCAAAGGCCAGTCGAGTTTGTGTAAAGGCAATCTGATACGGATGCAGAGAGTGGGGTGTAGTGTAAACATCGTGGACGATGTACTTGACCTGCAGGTAATAGCTGGATGTGGTGTAGAGGTTGCGCTTACCTGGGACGTGAGCTGCTAGTGGTTCTGTAGGTCGTGACCCTCATCATGTCAGTGGTGGAAGATTGGAACCTCTTTGGGCCCCTTGCCCAGGGGGGTGAGATATGTGTACCCACCTTAGGTACCCACCTTAGGAAGTTGTTAGCGAGGTGGGTGATAGTTAAAAGGATTGAGACTAAAGTCTTTGAGTTAAAACGTTTCGTATTTTCTCTTTTGCCATTCTCAATGTGAATGGGCTGTGTTGTCAGACGAAGCAGTTATGATATCGTGGCAACGAACGCAGACACAAGACTGATGTGG
>WNGS01164858.1:71055882-71071259 GCA_020271785.1 Procambarus virginalis
ATTGCACGACCTTATGAGGTACAATGCCATTCGGACAATAAGGAGCAGGACGGCGCTCCATTAAGTGCCCGTGAGTTAAGTGGGTATGGAAAATACGTAACCTCAACAGAGCCGACTCCCACCGCCAGTGCTAATGGTAGGTGGAAGGCCATGGGGACACACTACCCTTAAGAGCACACAGCTTGTTGCCATAACAGAACCCAACGACCCTTCCAACGGGCAAGGATTTAAGAATAATAACTGGTAGAAATCGAATAAGGAATACCTTTACGGGAGATGGACAGGCCGGATTGCTTCCTTAGCAGTAGCGTCCGTACGCTCACTTAAAAGCACACCAATATGGCTGGGAACCAAGCAAACTCTACCACCTTAAATCTGTGGAGATAAGAAACAGCCAATATTGAATTTCGATGACCACAGGATGGACAGGATTGGGGACCAAGAGCCATGAGGGCACTGAGACTCAACAACAGCAAAGGAATAATTACGGCGAGAAAGCAGTTAACAAAGAGCAAAAAAATGGCATAAAGTTAAGCCGTGAAGATGCTAGTCTCTGGGGCAGCCGACACACATCGGTGCAGTCAGTTAACACAATTGAGTAGCCTACACCGTCAGCAGATTTGGACCCATCTGTGAAGACGGAGATGGAGCGGGAGTGTGAAGAAAAGTGAGCAAGGAAACCGAGTTTCAGAAGTGTAACAGGGGTAAAAGCCTTAGTCATGCAGGTCATGGCTCCACAAAACTTATGAAGAGGAATCCTCCATCGGGACAAGGATGGAATGACAAGAGGAGAAACATTGGCAACACGAACCGAGAAAGAACCTTGCAAGCGAGACAACCCATACAGAAAGGGAAAGGCGGTGAAAGGTAACTGTGCCCAGAGGAGGAGTAATGATCAAAGTACGACATAAGCATGAGTGAGGGTGTTGTAGGGACCGGACAAAGTAGTGAAGACAGTAGCGATCACGGCGATCCTGTAGAGACAGGATGCCGGTGCATCCTGTCTCTACAGGATCTACTTGTGGTTTGTTACAAGCTCTATTACACACAGAAGCTCCCAATTGCGTGATGCATCAAATGAACAAATCTATTAGGGCAGTGACGAGGATTCGAACCTGTGTCCGAGAGCATCCCAGACGCTGCCATAATCGACTGAGCTACGATATGGTCAAAGGGAGTTGAAACCGAAGTTCTACTGAACTTACTGGATCCTGCGAGCTCTCCGAGGCACAACCAGGGTTTTACACAACTCCACCCATGCACTCAAGCTATATCAATAAGCCGTTCTCCCTCTTCGCCCATTTCCACTGGCTCCGATTCATATAATGGGTTTCCTTCCCATTTCCAGCCATAATATCATTCATGTTCATTACTTTATCACCATTTCCTGCTTCCGGATAGCAAACTCTTAACCTGTTCCCCCCATCTCTGGCACAAAACTATATCCAACTACCTCACCTGAGAATCTGCGACACTCTGCCATTCCAAGATTCGCTTAGGTACGTCCTTTACTTTGTGAGCACCTTGAGGTACCTGCGCTCTCTTCCTTGTCTTGCCTTTCAAACAAACTGAAGGGGGCAATAGGTTGGTTTTGGAAAAGTTGTTCAATGTCAACCAATGTTTTTTGACTAGTATAAGAAAAGTGCTGCAATTGTCCCAAGTTTCAGTACTGCAGCGTAAATAGAAAGGGAGATTTTTTTTAACGACTTTTACACATTTTCAAGTCTGAATAAATAAACACACGTTTCAGATATAATTACTCTATGACACTTTTCTGACATTAGCATATAATAAAGGATTTGTTGATAGATAATTTCCAAAACATCTTTAGTTTTCCTAATACAAATTTTCAAAGTTCCCCCCAAAAATTATGCAAATATGTCATGTTTATTGCTATTATAAAATCAGTAAATGAACAGAGAAAAAGCTATCAACAAAAGTTAGAGACATGCATTCTACATACACTAAGTTTCATGTAAATTGAATAAAAAATTAAAAAGTTATTTGAACGTTTATGTTAATTGAAAACAAACAAGCAAATAATAAAGTCTAAGATTCTAAAATCTGTGGCTGAAGTTGACATCAATCACTTTTCTCCAAAATTGGCACCCTTACAGATAGGCTTACATGAAGTCAGGTGTATAAAATTTATGCAAATCGTCCGATAAAAAAAATGATTTTTTTTTAACTTAAATTTTTTCCAATTAAACTAATTATAATATTTTTAATATATGCTATTGTGATAGCAAAGAGTCATAGATATGATTTCAGTTGATACTTTTGTTTGATAATCTTTTTTGACCATTTTGGTATAAATTTGACACTTGAATCAAGTATTTTTATTATCCCTTCCTTTTATTGCTCGATGCTGAAACTTGGAACAGATGAAACACTTTTCATATACAACGTGTCAAAAAAGTTTGATTGAAATCGAACGAGTTTTCATTTATTGCATATTTGGGCAACTTGGAACCTAATGCCCCCTGAAGTCTCCATAAAGCATTCGTCTTCCAGCATGGAGAATGGTTTGGAAGAGTTCATGTTATCTGTAGGCGGCTTTGTCAGTCTTCTTAAAACCCACGTCCTTTACGACATTCCAAGACGACGACTTTCTACTGCTACTCTCTTCATTTGCTTCCTCTCGACGTTATTTTATCTGTCTTAGCTCCTGCATCTGCCGTAACGCCTCCCACTGGGAATCCAACTCTGCCCTCACAGCTCCACATAGCTCCCTCACTAGCACCAGTTCACTCACTACATTTTCCATTTTCAGTATCAAAGACAACTGGAGCTCCAGCTAACACACCCTCTCATTGTGACCTAATGCCACAGTGGGATCAGAAGTTAGAGTTCGTGTAAATTGGCATAAAAAACATGAATATTCTATTGAATAGTTGACCTAGTTAAAAATAGAAAAATAAGAAAACCCAATTTAAACAACCACATAGGGAGAGAATGCGCTATGGAGAGTCAGGCTCAGGTTCAGTGAAACAGGGTCTGTGTGCGAATTGGTAAATCAAGCAAAGACGATCAAGTCGAGGGGGCTTAATGAGGGAACATTGGCAGACTGACAGTCTGGTATAACAGGAGCTTCTGAGATCGATGGTAAGTGGAATTAGGAAGGACAATCTATGGAGTACACTTGACCAAATAGCCATAAAGCAGAGCCGTTTTAACAACATTATGGGCCCCTGGGCAAATCAGTGTTGGGGTTCCTACGACAACCTCTCACAGGAATAACAAGTAAATGGTTGATAATAATAAATATATATTTATTTTATTGGAGCTTCAACAAAATTAGTGTTAAAACATTAAACACATGCTGTATAGCAGCAACAAATCACATGATAACATTGAACAATACTCAACGCTTCAAAACGCATTAATACTCAGCAAGGTACACAGATTAGATGGCACAGTATGAAATTACTACGAACTAATTATAACAAGCATTTGCGGTATTTCTTTTCAGAGAATGACTTTATAATTGGCTAGAAGTTAATGGTCTTCTGGATATCATTTTCCATGCACATAAATGAAGCCCAGTTCAAACTACGCAGCCCCATTGCGCTAAAAAGTACATTTGATATAAGTTTCAGGCTTGAAAAAGAACGTTCTGTACAGTTGGTCACCATCATGCACAAGAACACTCGCATTGCACGAGTACAATTTCAACATTCGGGAATACAGATTTCAAATGTTCCAAAATTATTTTTATGTACAGCGCAGGGAGAGTCTCTCAATCTTCATCAAACGGTATGTAGTGCTCGAGATGCTCACATGCATGTAAAAGGTCATCATAATTCAGGTCTTTGCCAGATGTTACCGCTTTTTTTTTTAGGGCATGAGAAGCAATGGTTTTCAATTCACTGACGAATGAAGAGATTTTCAATCTGAGAATAAGTTTTTGCAAGTTTTGTTAGTTCAAAGATTTGAGTGTCCAGAGTAGGGAGGAAAGTTTCCTAATTAAATTGTTCAGGTTTAAACATAAATACCTCTTTGCTGATCCATCATATTTACTAAGACGAACACTTCTTTTTCGTTCCCGTTTTTGCCATCACTTTAATCTGCATCTGGACGACTCTCTGCTGGCGCTATTGCTAGCTGGCCGCACACTGTTTTGTTCTCTAGAAAACTCAACATTCTGAGCACCGATTAGCTAAAATCATCGCAGTTTTGTGAGAAAGAACACATCAACACTCCAGACCCAGAGAATATTTTGTTTGGAAAAAAACAATACCGATTTCGTTTACAATTGATGGACAAACAAACAACGTTGTTGATTAGCTGTTGTTCAGCTGGCTGGTTTTCTGCACAACCCAGTATGCAGGGGACCATCACTGAGCAGGTCACTTAAGAGTCCTACCCTGACAGGTGAGGCGATACCCTGCAGGCATCGCCACAAGGGGGTTCCTTTGAAGGTGTATTGAGACTTAAGGGGAAAGGTAGACCAGACTGCTCAATAAGGTTTTAAGTATCACTGATTCCACCTAGAGAAATCATTTTATGGACCTTCATTGGTGTGGAATGAATTTTTCCAGGCCTAGGAGGGTCTCAGGTAGGACAATGAATCCGTCCTCACTACATGGAGACTTCATGGGGAAATCAAAGAGAGGCAATGGAGGCAGCTTTCAGTCGCAGAGGGACAGTGGACCGAGGTGCAGCAAGCACTGAAGAAAACTGCTATCGCGGCTTCACCACGTTCTTCTACCAGCAGAACACCAGACATAATGGACCTAGAGAGATCATCATCAGTCACACACCAACCAGTGTCAGACAATGCTTCTTTATCAACAACCAAGCCACTGGACAACGGTATGCGACAGGAGAGGACACCGCCAGTCTCACACCAGACATTCTCAGACTCTGCACATCTTCCAAATTTCAAGACAATGTAGACAGACCAAGTTCCTAGAGCATAAGAAGTTATAACGGCAATAGAAAAGGAACAACCAGAGCTGAAATTTTCCATCACAGTCAACTTGAAAGGAGAATTAATAATGACACAAACACACAGCAAATTACTTAGAAAAAGTAAAAGTCCTGCATGTATGCTTGGAAAAGCTGGACCTTTCAGAAAGACGCACACGAGTCATGCTTTTGGGGATACCCAATCGATCTCCAACTCAATCCAGTACTAGAACACAAGCAAAACCCGAATGCGGAACGATGCCGCACAAAAGCAGACAATGCAGCAACACGTCAGGTTCTGGTGATAGTCATAAGACATGTGCCAGAAACAGTAAATTTTGTTAATTGGGGAATATACCGACAGAGACAATACGTCCCAGAACCCCCTGCGCTCTTTCAGTGTCAGAAATACGGCCACCATCAATCACATTGCACCGGACAGGAGAGATGCGGAGTGTGCAGCCTAGGCATCCAATTAAAGACTGTAATAGCCAAGCACAAGACAAACCAGACCACAACAGCCATATGTCCAAATTGTGGAGGCAAACATCATGCCTGGAGCACAACCTGCTCTGTACAGATAGAAAAGGTGCAGACAGCTCAGGCCAGGATAAACGCACACACTAACACTACACACACTAACACCAACGTCTGGAACACTCGTGCACAGCCACAACAGAGACCTACTCTCGCAGAACAATTTCCCGAATCTATCGATTCCAAATAAAAAAAATGTTGCAGAAATACAGAAGCAAAAATGCAAAAAGCGATTACTTTCGTAATCAACACTACAAATTTACAGTTTTACCGAGGTCCAACTGAAAAACATCGAGAAGATCATGGCAAAAACCATTATGAATTGTCTACAGATGATGCAGAACGCCTCACAACAGACTCAAGAAATCACTTGTCTAATAATGGACAAGATGCAGCAGACCACAGTTACACAAGAAACAGACAGTCTGAGACAAGACAAAGCACAAGAGAACATACAACGCGACATGGACAAACAGACTACCAACACCAGTCGGGAAGTCAAGACACCAGACCAACATTCACAAAAGCAACTTCAAGTAGCAGTGACCACTCAAGCTCAACAGAATCTTACAAAACATAAGACAGACATCAACAGCCAATGCATTCTGACATGCAACAATACCAACAAAGAAGTACTGAACAGAAGAGATGTACAGGTTCCAACAAAAGAGGCGGGCATGAACAATCAATGCAGCCGATATGCAGCAAAATCAACATCAAAATACTGGATGGAAGAGATGCATAGATTCCGACAACACAAGAAACGGCCACGAGCAAACAATGCAGCCGATGTGCACCAATACGAACAGCAAAAACAGCAAAGTGGGAGACAACAGGGATGCACAGATTTCAACAATGCAGGGGATGACCATGAGCAATCCGATTTGCAGTGACACGACTTGCGAGGTGGAGAATATAAACGTCGATTCCGAAGAGGAGTTCTACTAGAACAGGCAACACCAACCGAAACCGACGTCAGGGCCATTATGAATACCTGCAGTAGAACATGCAAGGTCTTTGAAATAAAAACCACTCCCTTCAGGAAACTGCAATCAGTACGAAAGCAGATATAACCGTTTTGGAAGAAACTTTTTTCCCATCCACGAAGTCCTTCAGATTAGCTGGATATCAGCAATATATTACACCGTATGAACAGAGGAGACAAAGATTATTAATTAATGACCCTGGTCAGAAACACCATACCGAGCAAGAAAATAGACCCAGTTTCATGTGGGGATGGAGTAGAGGTATTGGCGGTAGCAGTGAATATGGTTAATATTGAGCTCCTCATGTACAATATCTACAAGCCCCATAGGCCACGCATGAAAATGTAATTATTGCTGCAGATTTTAATGCTCATCATCAAAAGTTAGGTGCGACTTGGCCAGCCAATGCAGATGGGCGCCATTTAGCTACAGCTCTGCGAGAAGTACCTGAAATTACACATTAACACTGGGGAACCCCAATCACATTCAAGGGGGAGTCCCTTCTTACATTAATCTAAACAGCATTCAAGCATCAGGCGAAGTGGGAGGTAGACCCGGTGATCACCAATGACCACTATGCTACTGTCACAACTCTAAACATAGAATGACCTTCTACACAACGTGTACAACCTACGTAGAATTTATAAAAGGTCAACTGGCATATATATCAGGAGGAACTTTAAAAATGATAGGTAACATACACGCCTCCTGAGAATTTTAACATACACGAGACCAAACGCCAGGAGGCAATTGCAGCTGCTGCAAACAAAGCTGTTCAAATCATTATCCCAGGAAACACAAAACGAAAGAACTTCTTGGTTCTATTGCAATGACGTTAAAGAACAAAACCACAGAGTGAATATCTTCAGAAAACATCTAAAGAGAAACCCCACACAAGAAGGAAGAACTCTGCTAAGAGCGGTGATATCTGAAACAAGAAGAGTTTCTAGAGAGGAAAAGTAGGCAAGATGGTTTGAGTGGTGTCAAACCCTAAAGGAATATTTTAGTCTTAGCAACATATGGGGTCAGATTAAAACCATATCAGGTCGACCAGCCCAACCACAGGCATGTATTCAACCATTTGAGGAGGCTGAGAAACTTGCTCTCCAATTTGCAGAAATAGCAGCTTTATATCAGCTTCCTGCAATGATCAAATGGCAGCAAGAACAGTTAAAATAAGAGGTTGACATTGATTCATGAGAGCATAGCTACAAATGATGACGAATGTGACTGCCTTCACCAAACAAGAAATACTCAGAGCCATGAAAGGTGGTAAGGACACTGCACCAGGTGCCGATATCCTTATATACTCAATGATCGCACCCTCAGGTCCTGCTGGAGAACAAGGGATATTGGACGTTATCAATTCATCTTGGCAGCAAGGCAAACTACCTCTCTCTCTTGGAAGAAAGACATAATTCCGATTCCTGAGCCGAAACAACGTGACAATTACAGACCCTTTTCATTATCATCATGCATTAGTAAAACTGCGGAACGGATGGTCTTAAATAGGGTACTGTGGAAGACTAGAGGCCCACAAACACAAATTTGGCTTCACTAGAGGTTTAGGTACTGCCAACTGCATAGCATCTTTACTAAGAACAGTTAACCCAGGTCCAGCTATAGTGATCGTCCTTTATCTAGAAAAAATTTCGAGCTTGCAAGACAACAAGCCGTTTTACACACCTTAGTTAAAAAAGGTGTAAAGGGGAATATGCTATCATGGATTCGAGATTACCTTAGTCACCGATACGCCAGATTAAAGTTGCAAGGACTAGTGCCGGACTACTACTAGCATGAGAATGGGACTCCACAAGGAGGAGTCCTCAGTCCTAGGCTTTTTAACATCCTTATGGAAAAAATCTTTTCAATGACATTTGCATATGGGGTTAATTTTTAAGCTATGCTGGTATAGCATTAGTCATTACAGTTTCTTCACTGCTAAATAAATCACAAGGGGCGTTAGATAAAGTAACATGTGAATGCAGCACTTTATGGCCAAAAATATCTGCACAGAAATCTAAGGCAATGAGACTAGGTAGCAACTCTCCGGACAAGCACCTAAGCATTCAAGACATTACCTTCAGTGGGTTACACTATATCAATATCTCTGAGTGTGGATAGATTCTAAAATGACATCCAATAAGCATATTCAATATCTAAAGGAGAAAACAAAATCCCAGCTAAATATAATGAGAATGATCACAGGACCCCGTCCAGGAAGGGAAGGCAACTATCAGGATAAAGCACCAAGTAAGTAATTATCAAAAGAAGGAACCAAACAGGGAAGGCTATGTAGCACCATCAAATGTGCAGAATAATCAGAAGGCGCCAAATATCACCAAGGATACCAATACGAGAACAGAAATGCATGAGGCGAACGATACCAAAAGCATCCGAATCACCA
Organism: Procambarus virginalis; assembly: GCA_020271785.1. NCBI lineage: Eukaryota > Metazoa > Arthropoda > Malacostraca > Decapoda > Cambaridae > Procambarus > Procambarus virginalis. The sequence continues at coordinate 71,064,724 of WNGS01164858.1, forward strand.
AGAATTCTATCGAGGGACAAGCGATCTCGAGGTGTGGGAAACGACCTGTGAAATTTATATTTATTCAATTTATATGAATTTATATAGAATTTATATTTACATTAATTTATATATTTCGATAGCAATTTGTATGATAAATGGTCTGTATTTCTGCAATAATCTCAAATCGATCCTTACACATTAAGGGGGGTTTATATTAAATTTATATATGTGCAGCCAATCAAACTACAGTATTAAACTACATATATTAATAAAATTAGAGGTGCCTTATCTTATTGTATGATATGGCACGCATAGACGAGATAAAACACCTAAATTATTGGGATCGTCTCAAAGCCCTCCAAATGTACTCACTAGAAAGAAGACGAGAGAGATATCAAATAATATACACCTGGAAGATACTGGAGGGCCAAGTACCAAATCTACACAGAAAATAACGTACTGGAGTGAACGATATGGAAGAAAATGCAGAATAGAACCAGTGAAGAGCAGGAGTGCCATAGGCACAATCAGAGAACACTGTATAAACATCAAAGGTCCGCGGTTGTTCAACACCCTCCCAGCAAGCATAAGAAATATTGCCGGAACAACCGTGGACATCTTCAAGAGGAAACTAGATTTATTCCTCCAAGGAGTGCCGGACCAACCAGGCTGTGGTGGGTATGTGGGCCTGCGGGCCGCTCCAAGTTGACCAAACTCTCACAAGTCAAGCCTGGCCTCGGGCCGGGCTTGGGGAGTAGAAGAACTCCCAGAACCTCATCAACCAGGTATCAACCAGGTATCAACCAGGTATCAACCAGGCCTAGTCCACCAGCTATAACTGGGATGTAGACACCAAATTATCCTCGTGTGAGGCTAGCTTCCATCACCCAAGTAACTGATGTACCAAGATTAATTCTTGCTTCCTCTTCTTGTTCCTGTCAAAGGGCACTAGCTGTAAAGCCAGAATCCTAATATATGACAGCTATATCAGAGAAAACACTGTTTATTATTAGATAAGGACCAAGGCTTAATTACCCGTCTTGAGTCGATCGTTCATGTTCTAACTGGAAATAATCCTATCTAACATAACATTACTGGCTAATAATGACTTGCATAAGATTTTGGAAAGACACTTTCCTTGTGGTTGTTGGCAGCCTGTTGATGATGGTAGAACACTTAAGTTGATCTCCATAACACTTCGTCCAAGAGAATTATAGGAGCGGAATTTGCTCCAACGACTCTGGTCTTAACAATGGTTGACCTCTCTCCACTCTACTGATGCTCCTGGCTCTCTTTGTCCAGATGTCAGCAAGTGATAGAAGGGTCACATTTACTTTATTTTGTACTGATAATTAAGTTAATTCAAATGAGATGTTTTTATGATATAAAAAGTCCAAAAGACTAACGTATTTAATTAAGAATAATTCCCAACAGAATAGCTGGTGAATTTACAGTATTATGTGGCAATCATATCCCGTTTTCTATTGATGGAAAATTCCACTACAAGCTACATTTTCTATGGGTTAATTGTGTATACAACACAGCATCAATATTATCTTCCTATTGTATGTAATATTAATAATGGTGTCTGTTTTTTCGACACGAGGGATGGTCGGAAAACAAGACACGCTCGTCCTGGAAGTCAGGACATTCAACAAGGATATGCACGACTTTAAGAGGGACAATGCAATTTGGACGATAAGGAGCAGGGCGGCGCCCATAAGTGACCGTGAGCTAAGCGTGTATGGCCAATATGCAACCTCGCCAGAGTCGTTTCCCATCGCCGTTACGGGGGTAGGAAGATGGCCGAGACACACTACTCTTAAGGTTATGCAGTTTTGTACCAGTAACATAAGACCGACATTTCCGCCAATGGGTAAGGATGGAGAATGAATAACTGGGTAAAAGTCGGAATAAGGAATACCTTTACCAGAGATAGACATGATCGGACAGCTTCCTTCGCGGCTGCATCTGCACGCTCATTTAAAGAGACACCAATAAGGCTGGGAACCCAGCAAAACTCAACTGACAAATATACTGAAAATAAGAAACAGCCAATGCTGAGTCTCAACAACCACTGGATGGACCGGATTAAAGGACCCGAGAGCCAGGAGGGCACTACGAGAGAATGATAACTACAAAGGAAGATTGACAACGAGAAAGCAGGAGACGAAGAGCATAGAGAATAGCATAAAGTTCCGTAGTGAAGATGCTAGTCTCCAGAGGTAGGCAATACATACAAGTGCTGTCAAAAAACAACAACAGTAGCCTACACCGTCTGCAGAATTAGACCCATCGGTGAAGATGGAAACAGAGTGGGTGTGCGAAAAAAGTGCTCAAGGAAAAGGAGCTTCAGAACTGTAGGATGGGTAAAAGCTTTAGTGATGCACGTCAAGGATGTACAAAACTTCGGAAGGGGGACTCCTCGGGGGCAAGGAAGGAACACGAGGAGGAGATGCATTATAAATACGAACTGCAAGAATTCTGTAAGCGAGATAACCGGACAGAAAGAGGGAGGTGGTGAAAAGGAACAGGAACCACGGGAGGGGTATGTTAAGGTCCGAGATATAAAACCCTCATATATATTATAAGGGAGCAACCTCATCATCACTGGAAACATACCCTAGCCAGGTATCAATTAATTTTCTAGGGGAGTGAAAGGCTAACAATATTCCAGTTACTGGGTAATAACAAATCCACAACATATATGAAAAGAATGTACTCTCAATATACTTACACATTATTTCTTATATTCAGCTTCTCAACAGCTGGGCATGATCAATCAACAAGTCTGTAAACTGCATAATATCGGCACTAGCCAACACTAGGCTACCCAGGTGCAATGGGACACTAACGCCTATTATGCTGCAAATACCAAATGGGCAGGGGTGTCACAAGGAATAACATAGGGAATGAGGAACAATATCTATTACAGGCCCTTGGCATTACCTTGAGGTGCTTGAGGTGCTTCCGGGGCTCAGCGTCCCCGCGGCCCGGTCGTCGACCAGGCATTACTCACGTCCTCAGAATAAATCACCTCACTAAGACATAAAAATCACCTACCACCTGGTATACATGTGAACAACAGTAGTAAAGATCCATTGAATACGTTACCGATACAAAGTAAACAATCTAGCAACTAAACACAGAAAATGAGGTCCTAAATCTTGGACCGCAAACGCGACTGACGTGCTCGCCTGAGAGGATCAAATCGTAGTGGCGCCTTGAGGCTAGCTTGCCAAGAGGCGACACTGTAACCAACTCCCTGAGTCAACTAACCTTCAACTTTCAAATCTTTAGCTCGGTTACAAACATAAATCACTCATGAACTTCTAATTTAGTATTCAACAGTCAAGATCATAAGACACGACCTAATATCAAAAGAATTCAATATATTACAGAATTTATCAAGATATAAAAATATGTACACAGAATTTGTATTGGTAGGATATGGTAATGCTATCACGAACCTGTACATCAAAGGGAGGAGGGGAGAATGGTGTGAGGGAGGATTCAAGGCGTGTCCAACCGCCAAATGTGTGTGAATACAAGAATACAACATAAGAGATATATATACTACATTTGTATCAAAACAGGTCTAGGTGGTATATATATCACAGTGCCATTATATCAGTAAATGTCATAACAAAGGACAATGCAAGGAACAAAACATGAATAGAAAGTACACAGTATAAATGCGAGTAATACATCTGAAACCTAAATGTATACAACAACCATCATGGTCCATATAATGGAGAACGGACCATGATGGACAATGTATACATTTAGGTTAAGGAATAGGAAATGCTGATCCTATACAGCATTTATGTAGCATTACATCAATAAGCATACAAGATATTTTGCAAATTCTATGACACTAGTTCTGTGCTATACTCTAGACTTCTCATAATTTTAATTATAACCACAATTACATGACATCACTTTGATACTAAAATATATGTACTTGGGTGTGCATGATATACATTGTCAATACAGATATTTATATGATAGACGAACATAGGATTATATCATACTTACAATATTCGGGATACGAGGCTATCAACCATGATATAACTGTATAGTTTGAGCACAAACACACACCAGCCTCAGTATGATCATACTGGTTTATGCGTGGTCATAACAGGGTAAAAGTTAAAGCACGACAGAGGCGAGAGGAAGGATGTTGCCAGGACCGTGCAAGATAGCGAAGACAGTAGCGATCACGGCGGTCCTGGATAGATATGAAGCCAGTGTCAACATACAAGCTGAGGACTGGAGTCGAACGAAAGGCAACAGAGCTGAGGCGCAACCCAGTATGGTGCAAAGCATCAAGACAGCGAAGAGTAGAAGCAGACGAGTAAGCAGGGCAACCATAATCGAGTTTAGACAGGACGAGAGAGGAATGTAAAGCAAGGCGAGTGCGCTTATCCGCTCCCCAAGAAGTATGGGACAAAACCTTAAGGAGGGTAAGAGCCTTAGAGCATTCAACTCGCAGGTAAGAGATATGGGTCGGCCAAGACAAACAAGTGTCAAAGATTAACCCCAAAAGCTTAGCGGAATCCTTGTACACAAGGGGTTTACCATGAAGCAACAAAGAGGGACGAAGAACGACATGCTTCCGAGTAAAAGTCATAGCACAAATCTTAGACGTAGAGAACCTGAAGCCATGTTGGTCCATGACGACAACATCCATAGCAAGTTGAAGCCTCCGTTGAAGGAGAGGCGAATCATCACCCCGACAGCAAAGGGCAAGATCGTCGACATAGAGAGCGGAGAAGGAGCCAGAAGGAAGAAAGGTAAGATCATCATTGAGAGCAACCCGAAAAATAGTAGTGCTCAGAACACTACCTTGGGGCACACCCTCGTATTGCTGAAAAGAGCAGAGAGAGTGGTACCAAGCCTCACTCGAAAGGAACTACGAGAGAAAGCTTAGGAGAAAGTTAAATTACCACGAAGGCCAAAGAATGAAGTTGGGACAGAATATAATATCGCCAAGTGATGTCATAAGCCTTTACCAGGTAAAAAAGGACGGCAACAACGGAGGTCTTAGCAGCAAAAGCAGTACGAATATAGACCAAGTCCACCAGAACATTTGTTGTGCTGCGGCATTTGCGAAAACCTTATTGAGAAGGGGTGATGAGGTGATAATGTTCTAAAAACCACATCACACGAATGTTAACCATACATTCAAAGAGTTTGCAGATAACTCGTGAGGGCAATAGGGCTTAAGTCCTAAGGGGATGTCCCAAGACACCCTGGTTTCCAAACAGGGAGGACGACGCCATCGAGCCAGTCCTCAAACTGACGACTTCCCCCAGACCCGATTATACAGACTCAATAAATACTGAAACGGGCCCGGAGGGAGATGGCGAAGCATCTATTAATTAATGTCATCAGAGCCCGCCGCCGTAAAACCGCAGGGGGCCAGGGCAGATTCAAACTCAAAGAGAGAAGCGATCATTATAGGAAAGTCTGAGATGAGCGCAGAAATCTAAAGGACGAGATTCAAGGACATATTTGCGAAGAAGAAAAGATTAAGGAAGATGATAACCAGAGGTAACAGAAGAAATGTGGGAACCCAGTTCACTCGCAATCTGCAACGGGTCTGCGGCAGATGAGTTCGGACGTAATGGTGGAACATTAGACTTACAACATTCACGCTTAGCTGTAGGGATGACCTAAGGGCCACCGCATTCACCTTCTGAAACAAAAAAGATTCAGCCATCTGCCGGCGCTGGTGTCTTTTCCAGGCTGCACGCTTACAGAGGACAGCCCGAGCACAGTCCACATTCCACCAGGAACGCACTTCCGTGGCCCCAGAGAGGAAGAGCGGGGAATAGAGCAGAGGGCAGTGTCGAAGATGGTGTCATGAGAAAAGAGGGCGCAAGGGAGAGACAGAATGGAGAGGTCAGAGAGCAGCACAAAGGGTAAATAGGCTCCAGTCTGCCTTAGAAAATTCCACCTAGGGAAGGAGAGGAAGGGTGAAAAGAGAAAAAGGTAACAAGGATGGGGAAATGGTCACTGCCATGGAGGTCATCAAGAACTCACACGTGAAATCCAAGTAAAGAGACGACGAGCAGAGAGAAAGATCAAGACAGGAAAGGGTGCGAGTCTGAGAGTCCAAATGAGTGGGCTCACCAGAATTCAGAAGATACAGGGAACAATAGAGGATGAGCGGTTCGAGAAGAGACTCCGGGTGTTTGTGAGAACATCACCCCAGAGAGTATGTCGACAATTGAAATCACCCAGCAGGAGCACAGGCTCCGACAAGAAGTCCAGTAGGTGTTTAAGATCGGGAAGAGAAAGCGGGGGACATTTGGGGAGGTAAATGGAAAAAAACCATGTACCATTTATGCACAAAGACACATGCAGCAGAACATTGACAGGCGACAGAAACAGTAAGAGGGACGAAGGGAACATCAGAACGAATCATGAGAGCAGGAGAGGAACGGGCCCCAGCAAAAGCCGGGGGAGGGGGGGGGGAGGAGAAGTGATAGCCACGGAAGCGACCAGCACAAGCACCAAGCATCGGCTCCTGGAGACAGACACAAAGG
>WNGS01164858.1:71072343-71092403 GCA_020271785.1 Procambarus virginalis
AAATTGCCTTTATCTACAAATCATTCTCTCGCCTTGGTTACCCTTTGCATTCATCACTGTGCCTACTCTCAAGCTAAACGAAATTTCTCTCATCCTAAACCTGCTTCCAACCTAGTAGCACTGTACTATGCCTTCCTTCATATCTGAACTCAAAACTTTTACCAATACCTTTCGTCCTCTTGACATTAAACTCGCCTTTCGACAAACTAACACACTTAGTAGCAATCTAGTTCACACTGTCCTCCTGCTTCAAATGCGCTGGTGTCTACTCTATTTCCTGTCTTGTCCTCTCCAATACTTTGGCGAAACTGGCCGTACACTGAATGACAGACTTAAAGAACACAAGAGAAGTGTTAAGTCTGCAGACACTAACAATGCTCTCTTCTGCCATGTGAGGGATTCTAATCATCCCATTGATTGGTCCCTCCAAAATAATCTTTCCTGCCTCTACTCTACACAGACGCCGTCTTGTGGAATCGGCTCTAATACACAATGTACCCAACATGAACTTGAGTCCTGGCTTTGTTGCTGTGGACTCTTCCCTTTCACAGTATATACTCAAATGCTCTAATCTTTCTAACAAACGTGACCTAACATAAGCCTACCCCTCCTATTTTCTTTCTTCTCTTTCCTTTTCTTTATATCTTCTACGCTCCCTTGCTATCCTCTTCTTATTCCTATCTCCTTCTTATTCGGTGGTTATAATAGGAGCCGCCTCGTATGGGCAATAGGCCTTCTGCAGCTCTTATATTATTATCCCTTCTTCTACACCTTACTTTGCTCCTCAGCTCTCTCTTGCCTATTATGCCTGCCTCTACTCCTCATCACAATCGACTTGAGAATGGTCCAGGACGGACCGAAACGTCGTCGTCTCTTCACCTTCTAGTGTGTGGTCTGGTCAACATTACTGTTAAAATACCACTTACAAATTTTGTTCTGAAACTCTATTCTGCTATCAACTTCTATTGAGAGCAATAAGATCAGCTTCTGCTGCATAGGATTAGGTATTAGATCTTCTATGATCTTCTCTGTTCTTTTGTAGTCATCTTAACTAAAGTGTTTTCAATATCTTCAGATCACTTTTCAGTTTCAAAGAAAGAAAAGAGAAAGAGAAAGAGAAGGAAAGAAAGAGGAAAGAGAGAAAGAGAAAGAACAGAGAAAAAGAAAGAGAGAGAAAGAAAGAGAAAGAAAGAAATAGAGAGAAAGAAAGAAATAGAGAAAAAGAAAAGAAATAAAGAAAAAGAAATAAAGAAAGAGGGAAAGACAAAGAAAGAAAAGAAAGAGAGAAAGAGAGAGAGAGAGAGAGAGAGAGAGAGAGAGACTTTAGACATACAAACTTCCGGAATAACAGAACACCAGAATGCATAGAGTGATACCAGAGAATCAGGAATGAGTACATCAGGGTGAGAAGAGAAGCAGAGAAAAGTTTTGAAAAAGATATAGCAAACAAAGCCAAGACCGAACCAAAGCTACTCCACAGTCACATCAGAAGGAAAACAACAGTGAAAGAACAGGTATTGAAACTTAGAACAGGCGAGGACAGGTATACAGAGAATGACAAAAAGGTGTGCGAAGAACTCAACACGAGGTTCCAGGAGGTCTTTACAATAAAACAAGGTGAGGTCACTGTGCTAGGAGAAAGGGAGGTAAACCAGGCGGCCTTGGAAGAGTTCGAAATTACGAGAGAGGAGGTCAAGAGACACCTGCTGGAACTGGATGTTAGAAAGGCTGTTGGTCCAGACGGGATCTTACCATGGGCACTGAAAGAGTGTGCAGAGGCACTTTGCTTGCCACTCTTCATAGTGTATAGTAAGTCACTGGAGACGGGAGACCTACCAGAAATATGGAAGACGGTGAATGTGGTCCCAATATACAAAAAGGGCGACAGGCAAGAGGCATTGAACTACAGGCCAGTGTCCGTGACTTGTATACCATGCAAAGTGATGGAGAAGATCGTGAGAAAAAACCTGGTAACACATCTGGAGCGAAGGGACTTCGTCACGAATCGCCAACATGGGTTCAGGGAGGGTAAATCTTGCCTGACTGGCTTAATAAAATTCTACAACCAGGTGACAAAGATTATGCAAGAAAGAGAGGGCTGGGCGGACAGCATTTTCTTGGATTGTCGGAAAGCCTTTGACACTGTACCGCATAAGAGGCTGGTACATAAGCTGGAGAGACAGGCAGGTGTAGCTGGTAAGGTGCTCCAGTGGATAAGGGAGTACCTAAGCAATAGGAAGCAGAGAGTTACGGTGAAGGGTGAGACCTCCTATTGGTGTGAAGTCACCAATGGAGTCCCACAGGGCTCTGTACTTGGTCCTATCTTGTTTCTGATATATGTAAATAATCTCCAGGAAGGTATAGATTCATTTCTCTCAATGTTTGCGGACGATGCCAAAATTATGAGAAGGATTAAGACAGAAGAGGATTGTTTGAGGCTTCAAGAAGACCTAGACAAGCTGAAGGAATAGTCGAACAAATGGTTGTTAGAGTTTAACCCAACCAAATGTAATGTAATAAAGATAGGTGTTGGGAGCAGGAGGCCAGATGCAAGGTATCATCTGGGAGAGGAAATTCTTGAGGAGTCAGAGAAAGAAAAAGACTTGGGGTTGATATCACGCCAGACCTGTCTCCTGCAGCACATATCAAGAGGATAACATCAGCGGCATATGCCAGGCTGGCCAACATACGAACGGCATTCAGAAACTTGTGTAAAAAATCATTCAGAACTTTGTATACCACATATGTCAGGCCAATCCTGGAGTATGCAGCTCCAGCATGGAGTCCATATGTAGTCGAGGATAAGACTAAACTGGAAAAGGTTCAAAGGTTTGCCACCAGACTAGTACCCGAACTGAGAGGTATGAGCTACGAGGAGAGACTACGGGAATTAAACCTCACCTCGCTGGAGGACAAGAGTTAGGGGGACATGATCACCACATTCAAGATTCTGAAGGGAATTGATAGGGTAGATAAAGACAGGCTATTTAACACAAGGGGCACACGGACAAGGGACACAGGTGGAAACTGAGTGCCCAAATGAGCCACAGAGATATTAGAAAGAACTTTTTAGTGTCAGAGTGGTTGACAAATGGAATGCATTAGGAAGTGATGTGGAGGAGGCTGACTCCATACACAGTTTCAAGTGTAGATATGATAGAGCCCAATAGGCTCAGGAACCTGCACACCTGTTGATTGACGGTTGAGAGGCGGGACCAAAGAGCCAGAGCTCAACCCCCGCAAACACAACTAGGTGAGTACAACTAGGTGATTACAGACAGACAGACACATGCACACAGAATAAGAAGAGGAGACAGAACAAAATTAACAAAACAAATTTCAACATGAGAAAAGGGAGGTCAACATTAGAGAGAGAATGAGGGTCAACATGAGAGTGTGAGTCAACATGAGATAAATTTTAAATAATTACTTATTACCTTCATGAAGAAATACTGATGGCGTTAACGGCGTACTGTGAAGTGTAGTCTTCACTGGAGATGGTTTCTGCAGGACTGTTCTATTAGCTGAAAAGTAGTTATGTTTATTACACACACTTGTTAACCAAATAATATTATTAAGTCTTTAATATAGTTTGAACTAACATGATAGAGGAGGGTCAACATGAGATATACATTTTAAAAATGAACTTATTACCAGCAACTTGGTAGTACGAGTCTAAGTCTAAGAAACAAAAACAATTTCAATGCTGTTATCTGCAATGAAACATTACATATTATTGCACGTATCGAAACATGGATGAATGTAGAAAATAGAGAACTATTAGCTGAATGTCCCATAAATGGATTTAAACTATTTCACACAGAAAGATATATTAGACAAGGAGGGGGGAGAAGCCATTTATGTTAGGGAATATTTGATATGTAGTCTCGAAAAGACCACATTTCAACAGGAACGTGCCACACACCAGTCACAAGACTGAACCTCGTAGAGGCCAAAATTTTGTTTACCAAAGCAGAGTTGCAAAACAAGGAAACAGGATTGGTTCAACAGAAATTTTGAGAGGGCCAGAGACAAAATGGAATAACAGGAATCGATAAAATTGATAGGAAAAAATTCCCAAGACCTGGAACTTCAAAAACATGAGGTCATAGATTTAAACTAACTAAAGGAACTAACTGAACTTCAATCTTTTGTATATTTGCATTTATTGTTGTGTTTTGGTATAATAATTCTCTAATTACAGCAGACTTAGTATTTATGTAAGCATCTATCTCAGTGTTATAGTAAAATCTTGCTCATAAATATAATCTTACCCTGTTATTTTTTAAATTTTTAAATTTAACTGTAATTTGATTTATACATCATTTATGGTAATTAATTATTGAGCTCATTTTGTTTTCTTAAGTTCACTTACTTAAGTGCACTACTCACAACACTAGGTACTAAATTATCATTCATTCATTCATTTCATCTTTTCATTTTTCATTTCATTTTTTTATCATTCACTTTTATACCAAACCGAAAGAAAATTCAAAAGGAGGAGCATGGAGAGTGTATGGAACTGGATGCCAGATCCACTTGCATTCCAGAATTACAGATACAACTACACACCAAAAAGGAACTACAACTACGAGAGGCAACTGCCCTACAACAATCAGCACTGGTCAGAACAAACTCAATATGTCCACGCATAATGGGCTTGCCGAAAAAGTCTCCCAGTCAAACTATCACTAATAGAGTAACCTCATTCATCTTTGCCAGCATATAAGGACTGAAAACAAGAACAAACAACAAAGTACAGTTCATAAATGACCTCCTCACGGAGTCAAATGCAGTATTTGGAGCTTTCACATAAACAGTTTAAGATAAAAACTAAATACCACCTAATTAACTCAATGTAACCTACCTCACCCCTAAATGTCAACCCATGTCTACGATTTTTAACAATGCTGTTTGTTGACCAAATTGTATTTTTTTTTTTTTTTCTGCCATGTTTCCCCCCTTTTTTCATTTTTTTTCTGATTTTTTCACAACACAATTTATACTTTAATCTAAGTTAGTATTAAGTTTTAGTCTTATTGTTTTTCCTGTCCGAAACGCTTTGCGTAATAGTGGCTTTAGGCATTGTATGTACTAGCTCTATCTATGAATCCATCAACTTTTGTATTTCACCTTGTATGTATGTACCTTACCTGAATAAATATTTGTATTTGTATTAGAAACATTTGGCAAATCATTGATATATACAAGAAATACGAGAGGTCCTAAGATGTTGCCCTGTGGCACAACTGTCAATGGTAGAGTGAAGGAGGTTATGCTGTTTATGGCTACATATTGGGGTCAGTCACTGAGATAGGAACGAATATAGTTCAGAGCAAAACCTCGGATTCATAGTGGTGAAGTTTAAGAGATAGTTATGGTATTTGGTCCAATACCTCCCACAGGATGGGTATGGGGCCCAGTACCACCCACAGGATGGGTATGGGGTCCAGTACCACCCACAGGATGGTTATGGGGTCCACTACCACTGACAGGATGGTTATGGGGTCCACTACCACCCACAAGATGGGTATGGGATCCAGTACCACCCACAGGATGGTTATGGGGTCCAGTACCACACACAGGATGGTTATGGGGTCCAGTACCACCCACAGGATGGTTATGGGGTCCACTACCACCCACAGGATGGGTATGGGGTCCAGTACCACCCACAGGATGGTTATGGGATCCAGTACCACCCACAGGATGGGTATGGGGTCCAGTACCACCCACAGGATGGTAATGGGGTCCACTACCACCCACAGGATGGGTATGGGGTCCAGTACCACCCACAGGATGGTTATGGGATCCAGTACCTCCCACAGGATGGGTATGGGGTCCAGTACCACCCACAGGATGGTTATGGGGTCCACTACCACCCACAGGATGGTTATGGGGTCCAGTACCACCCACAGGATGGGTATGGGGTCCACTACCACCCACAGGATGGGTATGGGGTCCACTACCACCCACAGGATGATTATGGGGTCCACTACCACCCACAGGATGGGTATGGGGTCCAGTACCAAAAATATAAGTGTTTACTTACGATAATGCTGTTGGTGGAACACAATATATTCTTCTTCTTCTTGATAGTAGATGCAGATTGCATGAAGGGTTCGTCCTCGCCATGACTGCACTCTCAACAAAATGGCCGCTGTGTTGATATTGGCGTCGGATGACATTATGACGTCACAGGTGAGGGACGCTTTGCGCATTACTCCCGGATCGTCGCTTGAACCCATCATAAATAGTTTTGTTATTTTTATTATTTTATTTTTATTTATTTATATACAAGAAGTTACATTGGAGGTTAACAGAGAATATAGAAAATAAGTTGAATTAACATTCTTGTAAAGCCACTATAGCACGCATAGCGTTTCGGGTAAGTCTTTATAATGACTCTCTCGTTACAGCGGGTAATGAACTAAGTTTGGCAGCTTCCGCCCATTTATTTACAAGACCATTTGCAATTCCTTGTGGGTCAGGATGTGCAACAAAATTATGCTTTTTACCCCTTATTTTATTTACGTCTTGCCAGATTTCCTTCAAGTTTCTGTTACTCCCAATTTTCTCTGCAAACTCCTGCCAATACTTGCTCCTAATTTCCTTTCTCTTCTCCCCACACAGCCTAGCAACTGCCAGTAAAGCATTCTTCCCTTCCTCAGTCCTACCATTCCTATTCCAATTCATGTGAGCGCTCCTCATTGTTAATATCCACCCCTTAATCATCTTGTCATGTGTATAATTTTCTTTTCTGGGGGATGCTTTTTTATACTAGCTGTTTTTCGGTTCAATGTTGCATTAAATACATCTACCTCCTTAATTAAATCTTCATAAAATGCTTCTGCCGAAACTGGCTTATAAGTATCATACCAAGACTTAATATGGCCAACAAGACCCCTTAATTCTCCCTCATTAAACTTTAACCTTTTCCTCTGAAGGCAGGCATGCTTTTTATCTAGTTTAAGCTGTATTTGTAATGCAAAATGATCACTTAGCATTTCATCCACAGTAAGACAATTCCCCTCTATGCCCTTAGCATTTATCAAACAAGCATAATCTGATCTCCTTCCCCTCAGATGAGTAGGAGAAGGCTCGCCCAGCAGTTGAACATCTTCATGTTCCTGCAAAAACTGGTACCATCTGCAACTATTCCTATCTGCTTTACCCCCTTGATCCTAAAGCTGGATGTCTGGCATTAAAATCCCCTACCACAAGTGTATCTTCAGAAAAGAAGGAATCTGGCAAGTGTCTTAAATCTAGGGAGCTATCAGAGATGTATAGATTAATGAAATTTAACTTTCGGTCTTGTAATTGTATCTGCAAGCTAATACTTGCAATACCTCTATATCTCTGAGGGATTCCAGTTATCTCGGCAGGTATGGTACTTTTGACATAACATGAGACCCCTAGTTCCTCCCTCAGCATATAAGTGAAAATCTCTATAGCCATTTAGCCTCAGAATGCTACCGTCCCTATTCCCAGTTTCCTGGAGTGCTACTATGTCAAAATTCTCTCTAAGAGTATAATAGTGTACATCCACCGCTCTAGTTTTTAATCCATTAACGTTCAGAGATAATATTCTCAATCTACTTTCATCCATGATTAATAATAAAACTACCTTTGCCCTGTCCGTCACATTCCATGAGATACGAGAGTACCTTAGAAACTTCCTTCCAACACCGTAACATTTTTTCTTTCTCCTCACTTCCACAACTATTACTAACATCGAAGGTAATATTATTCATATCTATTTTCTTTGTTATTTCTGTATACCGTTTTACTTTAACCTTTCTTTCAACATTTGTCACAACAGGAGGTTGAACACCGCTAACACTACTAGAAAGTGTATTCTCCTGACTATCCTCTATCATCGTTACGTCATGCCCATCATTACTTTCTTCTACGCACGTTTCACTTTCCATTTCACGTCCTGTGTTACTTTCAATTACACGTCCTGTTTCACCACCATCTTCACCCCGTCTACCCTCTATAGCCAATTTTTCCAATGCCTCTATCCTCTTATCTAATTTTTTTAGATACTCCAAAATTTGATTACCAACTTCAGAGGTGACCATATTGACCTGAACCTTTTCCTCACAAGGTTTCAGTTTTTCCACTGCATTACTTACTTTTCCTAGGCTCGCCTTAATTATCTTCGTCCCTTTCTCCCACACATTGTTCATAGGGGTTGTCGTTGGCTTCCAGCTGTTTCCTCCATGTTCCTAGTCTCTTTCAGATGAGGCTTCATGGGGCATAGATATGAACCAGCATTGTCGCTGCCTCGACAGTTGCAACAAAATGGGACGATTTTTTCACTTCTTTCAATCTTGACTCTACACTCTCGCGAGTCGTGTTTCTTCCCACAATACCGACACCTGGGGTCAAACTGGCATTTCCATGCCATATGTCCCCAACGTGAACACTTCATGCATAATATGGGCTCCTCAATGTATTTTGCAACGTTCCTATAGCCTAGTCCTTGCACAAAAATTTTCTCTGGTGCCTCACCCTTTACCAAGGCAACAACCTGGCTTTGTTTGTCACCACGAACACTGTTCCTCTTTTCCCAGACAACATTATCATTGTTGAGAAGAAGACAGTCAGGATCCAAATAAGTTGGAAACTTAAAAACTATGATCTTTGTGTGCAACATACCTTCTTCTGGAGTAACCATCACAACATTCTCAAAACCAACCGTCGTGAGGCGTTCCACGGCCTTTTCAGTCCCAACTGTTATGTAGGGCCGGTGAAGACCCTCCTTGAAGAGTGGTTCATATTCCAAACACTCTTTAGCCAGACGTACCGTCCACTCCAGCTTTTGGTGGAAATTCAATTGGCATGTTGTAGGGAACAACAGCCTCCTCCTTCTATTAAATTGCTTCTCTTGAGTCCTGCTGAGTAGGGTCTCATTTTTTGGTCTCTTTGTTATTTCATCCTCACTCTCACTGTCTCGCTGTCTGTTAATATTTCGCCATTTATTTCTGTTCATTACTACTTCATATGGTCTGTTATCTTGTCTGTCCTCCTCACTACCACTTAGGCATACCGCTTCAGCCATTTCTTCGATACTCAAAGGCACTGTCAACAATCGAGAACAAATTCACAATATCCTGTATCACCACATGCAAAAACGAAGAGTGTGGGGCAATACTCCACCTCCCACCAAGCAGCGAACGCCAAGAGCGCCAACACTGCGACCGCACATGACCGTGGTCCGGTCACAACTGATAGTGTTGGTCTATAGATACTAATCGTTATTTATTAGTATGCGTTCGCTACTTAAACCATTTACTGAATTTATTTATTTATCTATTTATTTATTTATTTATTTATTTATATACAAGAAGGTACATTGGGATTGTGAGGATACATAGCATAATAATTACATTCTTGTAAAGCCACTAGTACGCACAGCGTTTCAGACAGGTCCTTAATCTAAGAAACTTATAAATAGGTAAATACTTGCAAATTTTTTTAAAGATGATAACAGTTACATAGCATGAAAAAAATAAGAGATGAGAGAAAAATTGTAGGTATATTAAAGCCCATAGGTAGCTGAGAATGATTGCAATGACAGTTTGAATGGTAGTTTAACAAAACTTACCAGGCACAATACAGCATATTGCTAGCACATAAAATAAGACAGCAATGAACACAATGATAAAGTTGTTTGGCCTGATGTAAAATCTCCCATGTCTCTTCGCACATGGAACACCGAACCCAACACACTCTCTGCTATATTGTTTAAGTAATGGAGATTCACTAATAAAGCTTATAATTGTATATGTTATCAAAAAAGCATAGATAAAGTCGTTCTTACGTTTTAGTCACAGAGATTAGATATTAGTAAAGTAAAGTTAATTTTATTCAGGAAAGTACATAAATAGTCGATTTACAAACATAATATTGGATTTATAGATAGAGCTAGTATATACAATACCCAAAGCAACTAGTATGCATAGCGTTTCGGGCATATTATTGAGAGAGGAAAGATATTTATATTTTAAAAAAGTTTTTTTTTTGGCCGACGCTCTCCCTATTGATGGGAACTACAACCTTACGAAGATAAATGTTAATTTTATATAGATACTGTAATAAACGAAAGTTTTTTTATGTCATCAGAAAAGCAGATATATAGGCAAATTTTAAATCCCTTGTCATAAATATAACTGAAATGAAAGCAAAGATATATGCATTTTGATAGTTACTTGATCACTAGCATTGAGTGTGTGAAGCTCTGCACTCCTGCTAATAAATTTTGTAATTTGCATATATGTTAATTAACCTTAAAAATCTATATGTCAGAAGAACGACAGATGTAGACGTTAATGTGGCAAAATTTCAAGGAATATATATATTACATTAAATAAATAATTCTGCCCCATCGCAGGTGTCCGGACACAAGAAAACTACCTATTGGTATCAGTGCACAATATTCATAAAATATGTAATTCACAGAGATGCGCTGATAAACATTAATGTTTAATTTTTTATTAAACATACAGCTATAAACTTTGTTTTCAAACTTTGAATGTAACAATATTTCAAGTATAAGAACCAAAATATATTTAGGACTTAACGATCTCTTATCAAGTTGCCAAGATACCTTAGTTGCTCTCTATCATCATCATATACAGAAAGAAATTAACTAACTTATAAAATTTAAGTCATTTTAATACACAAAACAAGTAAAGATACATGTATCTTAATTATGACGCAGGATAATTATGTCTAGATGAATTATGGCTGACATCTAGACATAATTATTATGTCTAGATGAATTATGGCTGACATCTAGACATAATTATTATATCTAGATGAATTATGGCTGACACAGTCAGATTACTTATGTCCGCCACAAGCAAACAATTTTCAAAAGAAGGCGCCAAGCCTGGGAATGTCATCCACAAGTACAACTGTTTACTTGTTTATAAACCTTATATAGTTTATATCATTAAAAATTCTAAACTTAAAATATATTTTCACATTTTTGTCATTAAAGTATATATATGTATAAATATATATATATATATATATATATATATATATATATATATATATATATATATATATATATATATATATATCAGAGGAAATCACACATAACGCATTGGAGAGAATGTAGGTCCCCTCCAATACAGTTTCTGTGTGCTTTTCTCCTACCACCCCTTCCTTTTTTTTATGCTTTATTGTGTATTTAAAGGTTACAAAACATACAAGACAAATGCCTAAAGGTTATGGGTCTCTTGAAGCTCCTCCGCTTCCGGACAGGAACCGAGGACGCAGCAAGCATTTCCCCTCTGGTTCGCCACACTGAGGCGCTGAAACAAAAAACCGCAAGCCCTTGGGTCTTTGGTGACGTCAATGAGCTTGGAACCCAATTCCTTGAGAAATCCCAAGGCACTCTTGCCCCAGGGGCCATGCATCTCAGACGCTCTGGGAACAAAGAGGTATTGAACTGCCACTCGCCTGTATTTGAGAGATTTTGCTGTTTCCCTGTGGTTGGCCGCCCCACCTGCTTGATCAGCTCTGAAGTGTACATAGGTGTCAGCCAGGGTGGATACACATGTGTAGTCCCACACCAACTGTCTACCCTCCTTCCATGAGTATATGGTGATGCCATCAGGGCGAAGTGCGGGGAAATCCGGGTTTTGGACCCCTAGGATGCGAGGTTCTCTCTCTGCTGGGCACTTAGCTGAGACGAAGCTTCTCTTGATGATGTCACTGACCTCGTTGTGTCTTGCATGCCAGCCCTTTGTGCTTCTGCAATGCAACCCATGCAGTCCGTATGGGTCTGCTTCCACCCTGTTGCAAATACACTTGTATTCAATGTGGATTGGGGCACGAAGGCGGAGGGCCACTGCTACACGAAGGGATTCTGGATCTAGGCGCGTGCCCATTGCTGACATGGGTACTGCCAGGAGGAA
Organism: Procambarus virginalis; assembly: GCA_020271785.1. Taxonomy (NCBI): domain Eukaryota; kingdom Metazoa; phylum Arthropoda; class Malacostraca; order Decapoda; family Cambaridae; genus Procambarus; species Procambarus virginalis. The sequence goes on from WNGS01164858.1 coordinate 71,084,277, forward strand.
GTCTCCTGCATGGGGGGCACGCACTGCTCTGAGGCGGGCTTTCTCCTTGTCTGATGTTGCAGCGCTGAGCATGGCATCAGCTACTTTTTCCACTAGAGGGTGGTCCCAGCCGGACTGTTTGTGTTGTTTTGTTGGCTCTATAATGGTTGCTGGGGCTGCGAGAACATCCCACTGATTTGAACATTCAGTGAAAGCAGGATCGTGTATTCCTGCTGAATCTCTCAAGGTTGCAGGTAAGATATCTTTGACGAGGTCGTGCGATGCGTGGGAGGAGGAAAGGAAGGCTGGTAGAGCAATTTGGGAGGCTGTGCAGACACAAAGGCCGCCAAGTCTTACAGGGAGGGTTGCTTGCTCCCACTGAGAGTCGTCCAATGGCAGGTTCAGGACTTTCACCAGCATGGACCTCAGAAGGTGTCATACACATTTAACTTAGGGCTGCTGTAGGATGGAGAACATCTCAGAAAGTAGGTCAACTTAGGGAGAGACAGGCATCTTGTGAGGAGAAAGAGAGCATCATGGGCATCAATCTTGTCAATCCTGTCCAGCATTCTCTTTAGATCAGTGATTTTTGCAGCCAGGACCTCCTCGATTGCTCGTGGGCCAATGGGGGCACCCAGGAGAGTGCAGTCCGGTGGCTCGACAAGGAGAATGTCTGGAAGAACATTTTGCATTTGCCTAGTGATGTCTGGGTTGCGGGACATTATTTCACACTTGGATGCATTGAGAATGAGGCCTAAGGCTGCTCCCTGCTCCTGGATTTTCCTTATATCCTCCAAAATGGTTTCCGGGGTTCCAGCGAGAGTGCCATCATCCAGGAACCAGATGTTTAGCTCGCTTGTCAGACTATCAGTGACCTCTTTGATAGCTAGGCAGAAAAGGAGGGGTGCTAAGGGGTCACCTTGTGGACACCTTCACAGGAGTTTATTTCATAATATATAATATATATATATATATATATATATATATATATATATATAATATATATATATATGTGTGTGTATATACTACAGTTTACAGAGAACCCACCACACCACACACACAAATATATAAATTAAACAATCAGCGTTCGAAGACCTCGTCCAGCTCCTCGGAGGTTGGGTGCGTAACCCAGGATACAGCACGCATTTCCCCTCTGCACTGCGACACTGAGGCGCTGGAATAGGAAACTGGCTGCTCGTGGTCTCTAGTTTTTCCCAATGAGTTCCTCACCCACATGTGAGGATATGTGTATATATATATGTGTATATATATATATATATATAATATATATATGTATATATATATATGTATATATATTTATATATATATATGTCGTACCTAGTAGCCAGAACGCACTTCTCAGCCAACTATGCAAGCCCCGATTTGCCTAATAAGCCAAGTTTTCATGATTGTTTTTCGACTACCTAACCTACCTAACCTAACCTAACCTAACTTTTTCGGCTACCTAACCTAACCTATAAAGATAGGTTAGGTTAGGTTAGGTAGAGTTGGTTAGGTTCGGTCATATATCTACGTTAATTTTAACTCCAATAAAAAATAATTGACCTCATACATATGAAATGGGTTGCTTTATTTTCATAAGAGAAAAATAAGAGAAAATATATTAATTCAGGAAAACTTGGCTTATTAGGCAAATCGGGCCTTGCATAGTAGGCTGAGAAGTGCGTTTTGGCTACTAGGTACGACATATATATATATATATATATAATATATATATATATATATATATATATATTATATATATATATATAGAAGGGGTACCACCTCTGGTGCAAGTGTAGGGACCCATAGCCTCGGAGAAGAAAATAAAGAGTACTCAGAGAAGACCTTGTGGATCCTCACTGAACACTTTGATATTTTTTCTCCTACCACCCCTATTCTTTTGGTATGTGTGTATATTTATCTAACTTTATTTGAAAATGTCATTACACAAAAAAGTTACAGTATTGATTACATGCAGGGTACAAGGCTGCTTGTCACAAGTTGAAAAGCTCCACCAGCTCCTCAGATGGCGGGCAGGAACCATGGATGCAGTGAGCATTTCCTCTCTGGATTGCCACACTGAGGCGCTGAAAAAGAAAAACTGGCAGCTCTAGGGTCTCTAGTTGTTTCGATTAGCTTAGACCCCAACTCCTTCAAAAAAATATATATATATATATATATATATATATATATATATAATATATATATATATATAATATATAGTAAGAGAGGCATCTACAGAATCAACAAGATGTAACACCGTAAAGGTGTTTTGTTTATTTTATTTAATATATACATAGTACATGAGTCAAGCCAGACAAGTTTTGAGAGGCGCCAGGTTGGCAGCCCTAGCAATTACGAAACTCACACCTCTAAGCATTAATGACCTCAAGTCGACCTCAGGTCAGCTCGTGCAAATTTCACCTTGCTTCTGCTAATCTGTTAATTGTAGCCTGATTTTGGTAGGTCCGTCAAACAAGCCAACGTTTAAGGAGTGGCTTGGTAGAGGGCCTGGGGCTATTTACTTTTGGGCGGAGTTAGCTAGCTGGTCCCCATATAAATACTCTGGGAGCTGTAAATTCGAGAGGAATAAGCAATAGCAGAACAGAGAGCACAGCAGAGCAGACAGCCGCCAAGATAGGCTGTTGGCTGGAAGGGGTTTGAATGTGCCTGTCAACTGCAGACCATCCCCCCCTCTCTAGTCACTTAGGCTCAGCCCTCTGATGAACATTGTGTTCATGTTTACTAGTGCTGTGTGACTATTAGAGCAGACAGCTGTAGTGCTCTCGAATTCTTGGGTAATGACTCACTTTGTATATTAATAGTGAACCTTCAGTTTGATTGCTTGAATTATGATATCTATCCTGTTAAATAAACTTTTTGAATTATTGAGAATATATACTTGATTCAGTTTACTTGTAATCTCATTTTAATTGTTCCTAGATTTGGAATTTTTGGACACAATATGCAAACGAGTGTAGAGTACTCTTGAACTATTGAATTAAAGAATCTTGCATGGAACATGATTCCAGTCGACACATGCTAATAACATCTTTTGATAGACAAGTTCCATTCCTTGTCTGGTATGTGCTGACTAGAATGGATGGTGGCAGCTTTTCTACTTCTACTTATCTACCCCCTATTCACTTCCTACTCCCTCTCTTCTCCCCCTTTCTCTTTCACCTGAAGACTCTCCTTACTGCTCCCTCCTCTCTACCTCTCTCACCCCAAACGCTCACTTATTACTACATTATTCATCTGTTTTCTTTCGTTTCTCTTGTACGTTTGTGGCAGTGAAATGTTAGTTTCTCTATAGAGTTACGAGTAGCTGATCAAATTACAATGTCTTGTGGATGTAGCACGTAGGTAATCAAATACCTAGGTTACAAGGTGTTTAACTAGAGATCTTGCAGTAGGAACTCTGGGATAATTCTAGAATAGTTGACTAGGGGCGGAATAATGGACAAAAGAGCGCGGTTTCCCCCATCCTCTTTAGTTAACTGGGGGCGGGATAATAGAGTAAAGAGAGCTACATCATCTCCCCCCTCCCCCCCCCCCCCCCCGTTACAAAGATGCCTATGAAGGGAAAAATCGTCAGGAGGAGTTGAAGCTAAAGGATGGAGGTCAAAATATTTAGGCCACGTAGCAGGACCAAACAAGGCATGGTACGAATTAGTATGGAAAGGGAGCATACGAGAGCGACCGTGGCAGGGACTGCGGTGAGAACCTCTAGAGAGAGATGGATCATAAGGCACAATAGTCACAATGAGAGATAGACCCGTGCAAGGGAACGAGGCGGTCACCACAGAGGGCTTGGGGCTCGACCCAACCACAGAGGGCGGGAGGGGAGCAGGAAGTAGTAGTCCGGTCCGGGCCTAAACTGGGCCCTGCAGCGGGGGGGGGGGGGGGAGCTACAGAGTCCGGTCCTCCAGGACAGTCCGACTCAGGGGCCTGGTCGCCCACCCCATGAGCCTGGGTAAGAGAAGTCGTGTCGTCATCAATGTAAAGGTTTGGGACCTGGAACCAAGGGATACCACCTACCAGGGCAGCCAGGGAGGCCCAACGCTGGCCAGTGCAGGAAGGGTGCGTCGTCCCCAACGGTGGGGACGTCCCCAACCTAGTAAACCCAGCTCCAGATATTATTTTCCCTGGAGATTTCAATTTACCGAGTCTAAGATGGAGAATGGCAAACACAAAGATCATAGCAGGGAATGACCTGGGAAATAATCAACCACAGGTCAGAGAACTTTTGAGATTCTGTGACAAATTCTCGCTCAATCAACAGATTACAGAACCAACTAGGAACGAAAACACACTAGACTTGATATTCACAAACAATGATGAACTAATCAGAGACATTACAATCTCAGATACTTCATACTCAGACCATAAGCTCATTGAAGTGCGAACTAGCATAAATAACGGTACTAGGTCTAAGAGACCCAACAAGAGAGAAGGAATATTCAATCAATTCAATTTCAACAATAAGAGGATCGATTGGGAAAAAATAAATGTAGACCTTGCAACCATTCAATGGGAGACGGTCTTAAGCGACAAAACTCCCACACAGGGAATAGCTCAACTGACAGCTGAAGCTTAAAAGGTCTGCTTGAGGCACGTGCCTATGAGGAGGGGCAGAAAGAGGACCACTCTAGAAAGAGAACGCAAACGACTGTACAGGAGAAGGAAAAAAATAACGGAAATGCTTCGGCAGACACAACTATCACAAGCAAGGAAAATATGCCTAAGCAGGGAGATCGAAGAAATAGAACAAACGTTGAAGCGATCATGAGAGTCTGAGGAAATGGAATTGGAACAGAAAGCTATACAAGAGATAAGGAAAAATCCTAAATATTTTTTCACATATGCAAAATCAAAATCCAAAACCTCCACCAGTATTGGACCGTTAATTACAAATGAAGGTACGTACACAGAGGTCGACAAAGAGATTAGTGAAATTCTAAGAAGCCAGTATGAGGCTATGTTAGCACACCAATAAACAACATGAAAGTTGATGACCCAGACAGCTTCTTTATGAATGACATTCAAGCTGCAGATAATATAACGGATATTACCACAAACTCGGAAGACTTTGAAAGAGAAATTGACAATATGCTATGCACTCAGCCTGGGCCTGACTCATGGAATTCAATATTCATAAAGAAATGTAAAGTACCAGTAGCGAGAGCACTCAGCGTAATATGGAGAAAGAGCCTGGATACAGGGGAGATACCAGCAGCACTTAAATCTGCAGATATAGCTCCGTTGCACAAGGGGGGGAGTAAAGCCTTGGCAAAAAATTATAGGCCAGTTGCACAACATCACACATAATAAAAGTGTTTGAAAGAGTGATTAGGAATCAAATTTCTAGTTTTATGGAAAACAATGAATTGCACAACCCAGGACAACATGGATTTAGAGCGGGAAGATCCTGTCTGTCACAGTTACTCAACCACTATGACAAAATCACAGAAGCCCTAGAAGAAAAGCAAAATGCAGATGTTGTATACACAGACTTTGCAAAGGCTTTCGACAAATGTGACCATGGGGTGATAGCTCACAAAATGAGGTCAATGGGAATAACTGGAAAGTAGGACGCTGGATACTCAATTTCCTGTCGAACAGAACACAAAGAGTAACAGTCAATCAGATAAAATCGAGTCCAAGCGATGTTAAAAGCTCTGTACCTCAAGGTACAGTCCTTGCACCGCTACTGTTCCTTATTCTCATATCTGATATAGACAAAAATACACGTCACAGCTTCGTGTCGTCCTTCGCAGATGACACAAAAATCAGCATGAAATTACCTCTGCTGAAGACATTGAAAAATACACAGCAGATGTCAACAAAGTTTTCGATTGGGCAGCAGAAATAACTGATGTTTAACAGTGATAAATTTCAGGTACTCAGGTACGGCAAAAATGAGGATCTGAAACATAATACAGGGTACAAAACACAATCAATCTTCCCATAGTAGAAAAACAGCATGTCAAGGATTTGGGAATAATGATGTCCGACGATCTAACGTTTAGGGAGCATAACCAAGCAAATATCGCATCAGCCAGAAAAATGATCGGATGGATTACGAGAACTTTCAAATCCAGGGATCCCATCACAATGGTTGTACTCTTCAAGTCACTTGTGTTGTCCCGTCTCGAATACTGCTCAGTACTCACTTCCCCCTTCAGAGCAGGAGAGATTGCTGAAATAGAGGGAATACAGAGAACATATACGCACGCATAGACGAGATAAAACACCTAAATTATTGGATCGTCTCAAAGCTCTCAAATGTACTCTCTAGAAAGGAGACGAGAGAGATACCAAATAATATACACGTGGAAAATACTGGAGGGCCAGGTCCCAAATCTACACAGTAAAATAACAACGTACTGGAGTGAACGATATGGAAGAAAATGCAAGATTGAACCAGTGAAGAGCAGAGGTGCCATAGGCACAATCAGAGAACACTGTATAAACATCAGAGGTCCGCGGTTGTTCAACGTCCTCCCAGCGACTATAAGAAATATTGCCGGAACAACCGTGGACATCTTCAAGAGAAAACTGGACTGTTTCTAAGAGAAGTCCGGATCAGCCGGGCTGTGGTGGGTATGTGGCTCTGCTGCCGCTCCAAGCAACAGCCTGGTGGATCAAACTCTCACAAGTCGAGCCTGGCCTCGGGCCGGGCTTGGGGAGTAGAAGAACTCCCAGAACCCCATCACCAGGTATCAACAGGTATCAGTGGTGGAGACTGGTGCTACACCAGTGGTGGTTGGCTTGATATAACACAGTGGTGGTGACTGGTGCTACACCAGTGGTGGTGATGTTGCACCAACAGTGGTGGTGACGGTGATACACCAAGTGGTGGTGGACTGGTGCTATACCCAGTGGTGGTGATTCCGTGCGATACACCAGTGTGGTGACTGTTGCTACACATCGGTGGGGATGGTGTAAACTTCTGTGTGGTGACTGGTGCACAACAGGGCTGTGTGTGGTATAACACGTGGTGACTTGCTACAACAGTGGTGGTGATGTGCTACCCCCACAGTGGTGGTGACTGTTGTACACAGTGGTGGTGACAGTTGATTCTACACCCGCGTGGTGGTGACTGGGGTACACCAGTGGTGGTGATGTTGCATACATTGGTGGTGTTGAAATGTGTGGTGGACTGGTGCACACCAGTGGTGGGGTGACTGTGCTACACCATGGTGACGTACACCATGGTGGTGTATTGTGCACTAGTTGTGGTGCTACACCAGAGTTGTTGTGACTGTGCTACCCCATGGTGGTGACTTGCTACAAAGTGTTGTTGACACCGTGTGGTGGTGACGGGCTAAACAGTGGTGGTGACATGTGAAATACACCATGGTGGTGACTGGTGCTAACCATGTGGTATGTCTGAGTGCTACACGTGGTGTGAGTGGTGACTGGTTTGACTACAACAGTTGGTGGTGACTGTTGCTACAACATTGGTGGGTGATGTGCTACAACAGCCATGGGTTGTGACTGTCACACAACAGTGGTGGTGATGCTAACACCAGTGTGGTGTGGACTGGCTAACACTCAGTGGTGGTGACTGTTGCTACACCAGTGTGGGTGTGGCAGGCTGCTACACCATTCCTAGTGGTGTGTGATTGTGTACCACCTGTGGTGGTGACTGTTGCTACACCATTGGTGGTGACTGTTGTCTACAACCAGTGGTGGTGACTGTTGCTACACCAGTGGTTGTGTGGTTGTTATCCTACACAGCCGGTGTGTGACTTGGTTAACAACGGTGTGGTGACTGTGTGAAACACAGTGGTGGTGACTGGTTATCACATGGTGGTGGACTTGTGTGCTACACACCGTGGTGTGTGCTAGTGTAAACCCAGGGTGTGGACGTTGCTACAACAGTGGTGGTGACGGTTGCTACACCAGTTTAGTGGGTGATGTGCCTACACCAGTGGTGTTGTTGCTACACCAGTGGTGGTGACGTTGCTAAACCGTTGGGGTGGTACTTTGCTACAACAGTGGGGTATAGTGTACTTTGCGCAAGCCAGGTGGTGGTGACTGGTGCTACCTGGTGGTGACTGGTGCTTACTGGTGGTGACTGGTGCTCCACCAGTGGTGGTGTCTGGTGCTACAACAGTGGTGGTGACTGTTGCTAAC
>WNGS01164858.1:71092818-71109427 GCA_020271785.1 Procambarus virginalis
ACTCCACCTAAAGCTCCTCTAGGCCTATGTCGTGCCGGAGGAACCATTTTCTCATGTGGTAATGGACTGTGTTGGTCCATTACCTAGAACTAAGTCTGGTAATATTTACCTAATCACGATGATGTGTATCACGACTCGTTACCCAGAGGCTTTTGCTGTAAGGAACATCCAAGCAAAGACTGTTGTTGCTCGTATGTTGCAATTTTTTTCCACTTTTGGACTGCCTCGGGTCGTGCAAAACTGACAATGGTACTAACTTTAAGTCTGATACTTTTGAAAAATTTTGTAAGGACATGGAATAACTCATAAGGTTTCCAGCCCATACCATCCGCAGAGTCAGGGGTAATTGAACGGTTCCATCTAACTCTGAAGCAGATGTGAAGACATCGTGCGAGAGTTCCCATACCTTCTGGGCGAGAACTTGCCGTATGTTTTGTTTGCTGCTAGGGAGGGGTTGCAAAGTTCACTGGGTTGTTCTCCTTTTGAGTTAGTCTTTGGCCATAAAGTTCGTGGACCCTTGCAAATGTTACAGGAGAATCTGTTAGGGAACGTAACGTTAACCGAAGGTTCGGCTTTCTTGGCAAACACCCACCAGAGACTCAAGGACTGCAAGGCTGCTGCACTAAAGTATCTTGGGAAGGCCAAGAGAATATGGAAGAACGAAACGATGCTAAGGCTAAGTTGCGGGTATTTCAGCCTGGTGACCCTGTCCTGGTATTAAAGCCTCGACTAGGGAGCACTATGTCCCACAAGTACGAAGGCCCCTACATTGTGACAGAAAAGACTGGTGACCTCACGTACAAAGTGAGACACTCTGACAAGCGTAACCAGGTAATGCTCGTACACGTGAATCGGCTGAAGAAGTTCCAGGGCCCCAGGCCCATTGCACTAACCAATGTTTCCATTTCCAGTGTGGCAGGGGATGATTGTTCTGGGGACCCAACTAATCTCATTCTCAATAATTCTAGTTCTGTGAATGCTGTGGAGGAGGGACTGTCCCATTTGCAGATGTCCCAACGTGACGAGGTGCAGTCGTTGCTTGATGAATTCTCCAGTCTTTTCGGGGAGGTCCCGACTTAGACTGATGGCATTCACCATGATGTCAAGTTGACGGACTACACCCCCATTCGCCTTAAACCCTATCGGATGAGTCCGGAAAAGAAGGCCATCGTACGGAAGGAGGTCGACTTCTTGCTCCAGCACGGCCTCATCAGGCCGAGCCAGGGCTCTTTGTGCTCGCCCTGCCTTTTGGTCCCCAAACCAGATGGCTCCTGGCGATTATGCACCGACTACCGGCAGCTCAACAAGGTGACCATTGTGGACGCCTATCCGTTGCCACGTCTTGAGGACTGCATCGATGAAATCGGGAACGCCACGTATGTCTCGAAATTCGATCTCTCATGGGGGTACTATCAAATCCCGCTCACTGAACGTGCTAAACAACTAACTGCGTTCGTTACACCTGAGGGTGTTTTTGAGTATCAAGTGTTACCGTTCAGCTTGCGTAATGCCCCTGCCACGTTCCAGAGGCTAATGAACTCTTTGCTCGCTAATGTGCCAAATTGTCGGGCGTATTTAGATGACATTGTGCTCTTTGATAGTAATTGGGCTGACCACATAGCTAGGTTATGCCAGTTGTTCACGGTGTTGAAACATGCAAATCTAACCTTAAATGCAAAAACGTGTCATTTTGGCCAAGGCACAGTGACGTACCTCGGTTATGAAGTGGGCCAAGGAAAAGTGTTACCTCAGCAAGATAAAATCAGTGCCATTCTGGACTATCCAGTGCTCTGGTCTAAACAGGGCATTCAACGATTTATCGGTATGTGTGCGTACTATCGACGCTTTTGTCAGAACTTTTCCAGTGTTGCCGCTCCTCTCACAGACTTGTTGCGGAAGGCCGTTAAATTTAAGTGGTCATCGGACTGTGCAGAGGCATTTAAAAATTTGAAATTGATCTTAGCTTCCGCCCCAGTGCTTGCTAGTCCAAGGTTCAACCGTCCGTTTAAAATTCAGGTTGACGCATCTGACTCGGGTGCTGGTGCAGTGTTGTTGCAAACTGGGGATGATAAAGTGGAACACCCAGTATATTATTACTCTGTGAAATTTGACAAGGCGCAACGCAATTATTCAGTGATAGAAAAAGAGGCGTTGGCGCTAGTGTTAACATGTAAAAAGTTTGAAGTTTACCTTACAGGTAATATAGTGGAAGTGTACACGGACCATAACCCACTAGTTTTCATGAATCAAATGAAGCAGAAGAATAAACGCATCCTCAGGTGGGCAGTGTACCTACAGGACTTCAATCTGTCTATTATCCACCTACCGGGCCGGCTCAACGTGATAGCCGACGCTCTGTCCCAGTTGCCTGAGTAACATTCATCTGAGCCACAGGAAGCCATATACCAACTGTCATGCTTTAGTTATTTTTTTTTAGGTTCTCCTGTGACATTAAATATTCCGTGTCCAATTTATTTACTTCCCTGTTGTTTTTTTTTGTATGTGTTTTTTTTTCAGAGAAATCCTTTGTACTTTCTTGCAGAGAAATTGTTGTTTTGATTGATTTTCTTTTATGTCATGGATTTTCCTTTTTATTCTCTGTATACTCTTACAAAAAAATATGACTACTATTCTAGTAGTCACATTTTTTTTTCTCTGAAGGGGGGAGGAGTGTTACGACCCTGGGTTCTTCAGTTGGAAACCAGAGGTCAAATTTGAGTAAATAAACTACCTTGTAGTATTTGACACGCTTGCTGACATGTATCTGTTCATATCTTCCCTGCCAGACGTAAGACAATTCTTGTTGCTCACAAAGCATTCAGACTCTTGAGCTTGTTGTGGATTAAGTAACATTGTTATAAGATTAACTATCCTTAGAATGAGTAAAGTAACAATAGGAGGCATAGGGGAAGATGTTTTAATGTGTATAGCTGCACGATCAATTAGGCTCTTCCCGGCACCACACAATGCGGGAGGCTGATCTGCAGCGTCCTTCTGGTCTGAGCTGGCGTGTTGTGGACAGGATCCTCCTACCTTCCTCCTCGTTTCTTTATTTCTGTATTCTTTCCAAGCTAAGTACTGTGTACATTAGTCAATTACTGGCATACTCATGTTCTATGTGTAGAGTATTATCGTTTGTAGGAGTTAGGTGTTCCCATTGTTTGTGTTCCCACTAGTTATTCTAAGAGGGGGTCTCAGTGGAACCACATGGCCACTCTACCCTAAGCTGACTCTAACTTCAAGTAATTAAACAGTAGAGCTTTACCCTAGCTTGTGTTCAGTGTAAAACCTTGTATCCTACTTATGTGGACCAAGGCTTTTAACATAAGATAGGGTGGTAAAGTTACTAATATTATTGTTATTGGTGTGAATGTATATGGGGGGTTGTTAAGAGGGTTTAATAAATAAGTTAGTTTTGAGGTGTATTGTATCCATTACTCCTGTTGTAGTGTCGTAGTTGATTGTATCCCAGACGACAGATCTGTTTTAAAATCTTGCAGTATAAGCAGGAATCTATGTTCCTTGGGGGCCGGGCCTAATTGCGTCACTACCCAGTTACACCATGATTCCTACTATTGCCCCTACATCCATATAATACTAGCCCCCAGTACAGCCCCACATCCTTTTTATAACAAATGCATATATAACTAACACGAAGGACTCCTCTTCACTAGATTCAATTTTTATAATCTTTTGTTTATGTTCCAAAGTCTTAAAATCAATCCCAGTGTTATGTAGTAGAGAAAAATTGAGTTATATCCAGTTTACGTAAAGCTACGAGTGGTCGAAACCACACTTAAATCCCGGACCACACTTACAAAGGTTTTTCCACTTAGTGTAGGTACCTGAATACCGACGTAGCCGCCACGAAGGCGCTAAGAAGGAAAACATTCGTAGCTAAGAAGAAAAATCTTCGTAAGGACCTTCCTGAATATAGCCCTAGGTACCTATTTTACTGCTAGGTAACAGGGGCATAGGGTGAAAGAAACTCTGCCCATCGTTTCTCGCCGGCGCCCGGGATCGAACCCGGGACCACAGGATCACAAGTGCAGCGTGCTGTCCGCTCGGCCGATCGGCTCCCTTGTTTCGTTTCGGTAGTTTCGTCAATTGGAAGTTTTCCCTGAAAAGAATTTAAGATTTTTTTTTTAATTTTTCCCTGAGGGGCGAGTTTATTGGGCAGCGCCACTCATCTTGTGAGTGGACACACCGCCATAGCAGCATGTACAACACTCCCCAATAGGAAGAAAACCCGCTGGGTTGTTTATCCTGTCACTTGTACCCAGACACAGCTGGGACTTGCTTAACTGTCTCAAGTGAACAGCTCCTCAAACAAGAAGAGTAACATCTATCAATGCTTAAAAGCTTGCGTTATCTTGCGGGTGCAAAATGGGGAAATCTTTTAAGAACAGTATCAATATTTGACAAATAGTGTTTTCCTAACTCAAACAATGTGGGGTTTATTATTCTACACATATTTCTGATTTCTCTCAGGTGTTCACATTCACGTAGATAGTGGTCAAGGCGGTGTCCATCACTCTCACCACAGATTCTGCAACTTCGCTGATCAACTGTTGTTTCCATTCCATATCTCCATGGATATTTGTATCCAAGACGGATTCTCGCTATTACTAATTCTCTCCCTCGTCCTCCTCCTCTTCGGCCATAATAATTGGATTGCCAGCTGCAACCATGTTGTACCATCGTACAGATTCACTGGTTTGTGCTTCTATCCTCCTTTCCTCAGTTACCTTGTCACGGTGATGTTGCCTGACAATACCTCTAATTTGTAATTGAGTCTTTGGTATGAAGTATTCAATATGGTCTCGTTCAGCAGCCAGCACATCTGCTCGTTCATTCCCACATATCCCAACATGGGAGGGGATCCACAGAAACTTGATGACTCTTCCCTGATTGGTAAGTACTCTCACAGCTCTCTTAATTTCAGCGACTATTGCAAGATTTTCTGCCCGATTTTTACTTAGGCTTTGTAGTGCTGCTTTTGAATCAGTGCAAATCACTTCACCATTAGTGTTCCGTTCAAGAAACCTTAGCGCCATAACAATGGCAGTTAACTCTGCTTGCGTTGAAGAGGCATAGTTCTCAATACGTGCTTTTTCTTCATTTCTGCGGTGGAAAGTATTATCCTTGATTACCGTGTATGCTGCACCAGCCCTGCCATTGACAGGATTAGATGACCCGTCAGTGTAGATTTGATCTAGTTCATCTCCGGCTTCTTTATAAATTTCCTCGAGATACGTGTGCCTCATTTCTTGTGGTAACATGCTGGATTTTTTCATTGCCATTTCATTGATGATGATCTTGCATGAGTCATCCTCCCAGGGAGGTAACCTCTCTACAGGCAGGAGCTCACGGGCTTGCTCAAGCAGGTCAAGCTCTTCGAGGTAGCAGACTGATCTGTGATGCCATTTTTTGCTTCTCCTGTTTCCCCCTGAACGTAACACAGAGCTCAGTTTTTTCTTAGCAATATCATTGTAATGGGGATCTCTGGCAATCCTAATTGCATGTCATGGCTTCATTTTGAATGCTTTCAAGCCTTTTCATATCGCTTTGGGAGTAGGTGCACAGAACTGGTGCGGCATAGTCTATGACGGAGTGCACATAGGCTGTGTACATCATTTTAAGCATGGCAATAGAGCCTCCATGTCCATTCCAGATCATAGCTTTCAGTGCCCTGAGTCGACTTTTGCATGTTCCTATGAGTTGATTGAACGCCTTTTTCTTCCCCTTGTTAGAGCCGACAGTGACGCCAAGATACCGATAGTGGTCAACCCATTCAAGTGTTACACCATTAATTTGCAGTTCTTCATTTGCTCTCCGCTTGTAATGGGAGTATGCCTTCGTCTTGTTTGTGGAGAGAGTGAAACCGAGCTCAATACACTTCCTTCCAAGGAGTTCAATGGACTGTTCAATTTTTCCCAAGGTGGGAGCTTGTATTAGGACATCATCTGCATATCCCACTTGTTGTGTTCCTTCCTTAAAATCAATATTTGCAATAGCGATCATAAGTACATTGAATAGTGTAGGGCTTAAGACTCCGCCTTGGTTGGTCCCGAGTTCCATAATCATTGTTCTGGAGACTGCTCCATTGAAGCAAACCTTGGCTTTTCTTCTTGTGAGGTAGTCTTCAACCCATTTCATGAGTCTCCCCTTGACACCCATGCATCCAAGCTCGTCTAGGATCGCAATCCCCTGTGCTTTGTCGAAGGCTCCTTTGATGTCCACAAATACAGAGTACCTAGCCGTGTCATTAGCCAAGTAATTAACTATACAATTTGCTGTGCTCCGCCCTTTAACAAATCCATTGACCCCTCTTCAGATATAAATTAATATTGAATTATTTGTTTATATAAATTACACACACTAACTTACACAAAATACATACACAAACCAACAAAATTACTAGAGAAAGGGGGTGTGAAGAATAAGGAGAGGGGGAACATGTTCCTGAAAATTGCATACACAAACATAGATTGAATGAGATCAAAGATACTGTAGTTAAGTCATGTAATGCAGCTGCAGACACCAGACATTGTTGCACTCATGGAAACAAAACTTGAAGATGATAGTTTAAATGAGGTCATATTCTCAAGGGGCTACTCAGTTTGGAGACGAGACAGAAAAATAAGGAAAGGCAGTAGTGTTGCTGTGCTGGTGAAAGAACACCTAATGGTAAATTAAATAATGTTTGCGAATCCACCAGAAGTTGACATAATAGCACTAGAGATCTGCAATCAGGATTATAAACTAACGATCATAAATGCATGTAGTCTTGTTAATTCGTAAACCTCATCCTGTAAACATTCATGTTTCTACATGTTAAACAAGCTACGAGGATGAAGGAAGGGGATGTTCCCTCCATTCTGGATGGTATATTTACCAGGAAAGAGGAAGAGATATTTATCATTCAGTACCTCCCTCCCTTGGGTAAACGTGACAATGTCTTTTTGGGAATAAAGTATGCAATGCATTATAATCTGGAAGAAAATGAGCTTGAAGCAGTTGAAAAACCTGATTTGTGCAGAGGTCATTATAGGGAACTCAGATATTTCCTTAAAGAATTTGACAGAAACACTTGCTGTTAGGACATGAAGTACATGAGATGTATGTCAAGTTTTGTGAAATATATGATAACGGCACAACAAAATTTACACCAAAGGAGAGATGCAGAACTAGGAAAAAGGGGTTTGTTCAACAGAAATTGCGAGAGGGCCAGAGACCAAAACACACACAAATGGAATCAATATAGGAAGAGGCCAAACTCCCCAAACATACAAGTGATACAAAGATGCGAGAAACAACAACAGCATTAAGGAGAGGGGCAGAAAGACTATGACTTTCGGTCAGATTCAACAACACAAATATACATACACACACAATATTATATATATATATATATATATATATATATATATATATAATATATATATATATATATATATAATATATATATATATTTCGGGCAGATGGGACTCGTTAGCCTGGAAAGGCAGCCCATCTAGGGGAAGGAAAACCCCGAATTCAAACCTCTGCTGTCTTGTGGCTAAACCCACTCATGGGAAAGACTTCGGGAGTCAACCCTGAGGAAAAATCCAGAGAACTAGAGAAAAAACTAGAGAAAATATATTTTCTCTAGTTTTTTCTCATGAAATGATAAAGCTACCCATTTCATTATGTATGAGGTCAATTTTTTTATTGGAGTTAAAACTAACGTAGATATATGACCGAACCTAACCAACCCTACCTAACCTAACCTAATTTAGGTTAGGTTAAATCCTTCCTAATTTAGGTTAAATAATCTTTATAGGTTAGGTTAGGTTAGGTTAGGTAGCCGAAAAAGTTAGGCTAGGTTAGGTTAGGTAGGTTAGGTAGTCGAAAAACAATTCATGAAAACTTGGCTTATTAGGCAAATCGGGCCTTGCATAGTAGGCTGAGAAGTGCATTCTGGCTACTAGGTACGACATATATATATATATATATATATATATATATATATATATATATAATATATTATATATATATATATATATATATTTATATATATATATATATATATATATAATGTCGTACCTAGTAGCCAGAATGCACTTCTCAGCCTACTATGCAAGGCCCGATTTGCCTAATAAGCCAAGTTTTCATGAATTAATTGTTTTTCGACTACCTAACCTACCTAATATATATATATATATATATATATATATATATATATATATATATGAATGAAACTATATGCGAATGAAAACTCACACCCCAGAAGTGACTCGAACCCATACTCCCAGGAGCAACGCAACTGGTATGTACAAGACGCCTTAAACCACTTGACCATCACGACCGGACATAATGAGGTGATAGCCGAAGCTATTTGAACCACCTCACCGCCGGCACTCGGATGGTTATCTTGGGCATAGCATTTTACCAAATCACCTCATTCTTTGGGGCACACGTGAGGAACACAAATGCGAACAAGCCTGAATGGTCCCCAGGACTATATGCGAATGAAAACTTACACCCCAGAAGTGATTCGAACCCATACTCCCAGGAGCAACGCAACTGGTATGTACAAGACGCCTTAAACCACTTGACCATCACGACCGGACATAATGAGGTGATAGCCGAAGCTATTTGAACCACCTCACCGCCGGCACTCGGATGATTATTGGGCATAGCATTTTACCAAATCACCTCATTCTTTGGGGCACACGTGAGGAACAGTCCTGGGGACCATTCAGGCTTGTTCGCATTTGTGTTCCTCACGTGTGCCCCAAAGAATGAGATGATTTGGTAAAATGCTATGCCCAAGATAACCATCCGAGTGCCGGCGGTGAGGTGGTTCAAATAGCTTCGGCTATCACCTCATTATGTCCGGTCGTGATGGTCAAGTGGTTTAAGGCGTCTTGTACATACCAGTTGCGTTGCTCCTGGGAGTATGGGTTCGAGTCACTTCTGGGGTGTGAGTTTTCATTCGCATATAGTCCTGGGGACCATTCAGGCTTGTTCGCATATATATATATATATATATATATATATATATAATATATATATATATATATATATATATATATATTATATATATATATATATATATATATATATATATATTTATGCCATATACATATATATGCTATGTTGTATGCTACAACTTAGCTGGTTATAAAGCCATTCACAACTGCAGGCCTAATAAAAAAGGAGGTGGCACAACAATATATTACAAAGATACCTTCATCTGCAATAGTGTCATTAGTGATAGAGATATACGTTTCTGACTATTGTGAATATACCTTTGCCAAGTTCTCCAGTAAATCCCTTAAATCCTCCTTGACTATCGGTGCCATCTATAGATTTCCCAATACAAACATAGTTTCATTCTCAGATAATGTAAGGAATATTATCGTAAATAACATCTAAAAAAAATCATATCATTCTAGAAGGTGATTTCAATATTGACCTGGGTCTTCAAAATAACCCTCTAGTTGACTATTTCCATAACAGCATGTAATCCTCTATGATAATCCCCACAATCACCAAGCCCAAGCCAAGCACTAGAACAAAGTTCTCAAGTCAAGCCTAGCCTCGGGGCGGGCTTGGGGAGTAGAAGAACTCCCAGAACCCCATCAAGCAGATAAGTGTGTGGGTTATGAAGAGAGAGATACATCTCAACGACTAACAAAATTAGCAAGAGAAATATAGTCGTTGAAATGTAAGGCTCATCCTAACCATACACTCAAGATCTTAAGAAAGCACTCAGGAGAGTGTGAAAGACTTGGTGTTAATATTACATAATTTACAAATACGTAAGTGTTAGATTTTATCCTATCCTATATAAACAAGATTATATCATTATTCTTATTATTTAGCAATTTTGTCTTTTCTGCATGAACTACCAAAAAATTTAATTAGAAAATAGCAAATATATGTAATATTTAAGAAGATGAAAAATTGAAGGAAACATTACTGTTAAAAGCAGGCGATGAGTCACAATAACGTGGCTAAAGTATGTTTACCAGACCACACACTAGAAGGTGAAGAGACGACGACGTTTCGGTCCGTCCTGGACCATTCTCAAGTCGATTGTGATGAGGGAGTAGAGGCAGGCAATAAATAGGCAAGAGAGAGCTGAGGAGCAAAGTAAGGTGTAGAAGAAGGGATAATAATAATAAGAGCTGCAGAAGGCCTATTGGCCCATACGAGGCGGCTCCTATTATAACCACCGAATGAGAAGGAGATAGGAATAAGAAGAGGATAGCAAGGGAGCGTAGAAGATATAAAGAAAAGGAAAGAGAAAGAAAGAAAATAGGAGGGGGTAGGCTTATGTTAGGTCACGTTTGTTAGAAAGATTAGAGCATTTGAGTATATACTGTGAAAGGGAAGAGTCCACAGCAACAAAGCCAGGACTCAAGTTCATGTTGGGTACATTGTGTATTAGAGCCGATTCCACAAGACGGCGTCTGTGTAGAGTAGAGGCAGGAAAGATTATTTTGGAGGAAGACCAATCAATGGGATGATTAGAATCCCTCACATGGCAGAAGACAGCATGTTAGTGTCTGCAGACTTAACACTTCTCTTGTGTTCTTTAAGTCTGTCATTCAGTGTACGACCAGTTTCGCCAAAGTATTGGAGAGGACAAGACGAACAGGAAATAGAGTAGACACCAGCAGCATTTGAAGCAGGAGGAGCAGTGTGAACTAGATTGCTACGAAGTATGTTAGTTTGTCGAAAGGCGAGTTTAATGTCAAGAGGACGAAAGGTATTGGTAAAAGTTTTGAGTTCAGATATGAAGGGAAGGCATAGTACAGCGCTACTAGTGTTGGAAGCAGGTTCCTTCTATTGATACTCGTCCCTCTCTCTGGNCCAATTGTCTTAATGATATTTTTTTGCTGGAATTTGGCATTACGGCTTCAGCGGGTAGGCTGTTCCATAGGTTTATAGCCCTTTTAGTGAAAAAAAACATCTGTTTTCAGTCCTACTTGAGAGAACATACTTTCCAACACTATATCTGTGATTACTCTGTTATCAGTGACTCATACCAAATGGTATAGGGTACTTTGAGCTCTGCAGTTACTTCATACACTCAGGAATATTGGAAGATATCCTGTGCTGCACCCAGATTTTGCCAGTGGAGGCTAATAGATCAGCCTTAAGTATTTTGTTCTCTCCTGATTACATGTATGATTGGCCATCCTGTGAAGTGAGGATGTTGAATGAGCTTGTAGCTGGCTTTTGATCTACACTGTGTGGTCCTTCATACAGAATAGGGAAGCAGCACATTGCTGTGTATACCTAAACATGTTAAAAAATACATTGTTTGAGAGGAGTCTTGTAGAAACTGGTAAGAGTAATTATAATATAATGTTTCCATGATTCAGTGCTTACCTCTTGTGAAAATCGTGAAGAGTTCTTTAGTCAGAGTTGATTTGTTTTTTGTATTGAGGCTGTTATTTTCTACCTTGATTCCATGTATGTCTAACCATCCTGTGAGATGGGAGTTTAGATAAACTTATAGCTAGTATTTTATCTACACTGTGTAATATTCCATATAGAATAGGGTAGCAGTACATTGCTGTGTATACCTAATTTTTTAATAAAAAAATCAGTAATAAAGATTTTAAATTATAGTTTGTATTATTACAAACAGTACTGTATTATCCTTATTAAATCATGTTAACCATGGATCATTAAGATCTCATGTTGATATGTAATAGTCATATTCTTTTGAACTGCTAATCCATGCTAATCATTTTGAATCATTCATTAAATTGTGCATTATGTCTCAAATTTTCACTTCCTTGGGTATACTGTACAGTACAAAAGATAGGATAAAATAAACCAGTAATATTTCTTTCATTATATTTTTTATTTAAATAACTGCATCAATATTCTTACAGCTGACAGGATTTGTTTACCATACAGGTGCATTATTTGTTAAAAAAAAATTGGTTTATTGTTACACACAATAGTGCTACATAGCCTTCCCAGCTTGGTGCTTTCTTTTAATACATACTGATTAATAAATAAATAATAATAAATAAATTTTATTCAGGAAAAGTACATAGTTGATTTACAAACATAATGTTGGATTTATAGACAGCTAGTACATACAATACCTAAAGCCACTAATACTCATAGCATTTGGGTAAGGTGTGGAGGAAAAAACACTTAGACTAAAACTTAATAGTAATCAGGATTAGGTATGAATTTTGTTGAAAGAAGGAATAAAAAATAAAAAAAAGGGGGGGTAACATAGCAGAAATCAGCAATTGTACACATTGGTGAACAGCATTGTTTAAAAAATAGCAAGACATGGGTTGACATTTAGGGGGTAAGTTAGGTTACATGGAGTTAATTAGGTAGTACTTGGTTTTACTCTTAAACTGGTTGAATGAGGTACAGCCTTTGACATGATTCGGGAGGTCATTCCACATTCTGGGTCCCTTGATTTGTAGAGCACTTCTAGTTTGGTTACACACAGCCAAATTGTGTAACAGGAAGAGGTCTTGGACACAAATTTGTTCCATGCTAAATGTAGAGGAATCAGCTGAGTATTCCTCAAATAAAATAAGTTGCCTCAGCTTATTAGGTAAATAAAATAAGCATTTCTCAAATAAGTAGCTGCCTCACCTCACTGCCTTACTGCTACATAGCCTTCCCGCATGGTGCCTTCTTTTGATAATTACTTGTTCCACACCCAAGTTGTATAACAGGAAGAGGTCTTGGACCCCTACTTCCCTCTCTCTTTTTTAATAGTCTATATAGTCATAATTATAGCTTTAAGTATTCAATGAATAAAGTTTTTGACAGTTTAACCCTTCTCCTTACCTAACATCATTTGTGCAGCATATTTTTATTTTATGTCTCGCCCAGATTTAATTTAAAAATAAAACCAAACTAAATAAATTAGAAATGGGTATGTACAGCTAAGGTACACCCTTACTACTAGGTGAATAAGGGCATTTGGTGATAGTAAATGATCCCATCAGGCAGAGCTCATTACCTTCTCTCATATTTCATGTTCACCAGTGTTTATTTACTTAATAACTACGGGTATAATATCTTGCTATTATAAAACTAATTCTAATATCATAAAAAACATATTTACTCAAAGTTTCAAGCAGAGAATGTTGTTACGACCCTGGGTTCTTCAGTTGGAAACCAGAGGTCAAATTTGAGTAAATAAACTACCTTGTAGTATTTGACACGCTTGCTGACATGTATCTGTTCCTATCTTCCCTGCCAGACGTAAGACAATTCTTCTTGCTCACAATGCATTCAGACTCTTGAGCTTGTTGTGGATTAACATTGTTATAAGATTAACTATCCTTAGAATGAGTAAAGTAACAATAGGAGGCATAGGGGAAGATGTTTTAATGTGTGTAGCTGCACGATCAATTAGGCTCTTCCCGGCACCACACAATGCGGGAGGCTGATCTGGGCTGCAGTGTCTTTCTGGTCTGAGCTGGCGTGGTGTGGACAGGATCCTCCTACCTTCCTCCTCGTTTCTTTATTTCTGTATTCTTTCCAAGCTAAGTACTGTGTACATTAGTCAATTACTGGCATACTCATGTTCTATGTGTAGAGTATTATAGTTTGTAGGAGTTAGGTGTTCCCATTGTTTGTATTACTAGTTATTCTAAGAGGGGGTCTCAGTGGAACCACGTGGCCACTCTACCCTAAGCTGACTCTAACTTCAAGTAATTAAACAGTAGAGCTTTACCCTAGCTTGTGTTCAGTGTAAAACCTTGTATCCTGCTTATGTGGACCAAGGCTTTTAACATAAGATAGGGTGGTAAAGTTACTAATATTATTGTTATTGGTGTGAATGTATATGGGGGATTGTTAAGAGGGTTTAATAAATAAGTTAGTTTTGAGGTGTATCGTATCCATTACTTCTGTTGTAGTGTCGTAGTTGATTGTATCCCAGATGACAGATCTGTTTTAAAATCTTGCAGTATAAGCAGAACCTATGTTCCTTGGGGGCCGGGCCTAATTGCGTCACTACCCAGTTACACCTTGATTCCTACTATTGCACCTACATCCATATAATACTAGCCCCCAGTACAGCCCCACATCTTTTTTATAACAAGTGGGGGCCTGTCCGGGAGGAACTTTATTATTGTAAAAAATTAGATTTTTGAGTGCCAAAACTAAAAATTCTTGTTTTCCGCAGAACGGTCGTGTGCTAGCCTAGAGTCCAGCTCATCTAGCGAAGGACATTCATTGTACTGACTGGACACCCAGCGGGATCCCTTCACGATTAAGGTTAGTGTGGCCTTGTGTTAGGGGCCGTGCAAATTTTTGTTTTTTTTCCAATTTTTATTTTTTAATTTTTTCTGTGGCTAGGAGCTAAAATTATTAGTGATGTCATCTGAAATGCAGGAACTAGCAATGGAGCCTTCATTGGTAGAGATAAAGAAACTTACCAAGTCTAAGTTAGTATTGTTAGGCAAGGAATTTGGCCTAGAATTAAATGCTGCAAATAAAAAGTGGACTTTGGTGAATGAAATAGTACAACATTGTATCGATAAAGGACTATTGGCAAGTGATACTCCTTTATGCCAGCCTAGCCAAGCAAAAAGTGCAGCTCATACAGACAGAGAGTTAGCTCTAGAGTTACCAAAAATAAAATTAGAGGAGCGAAGACTCAAAACTGAGGAGGCTAGAATTAGAGCAAATGCCACTGGACCTCCACCTACCGGGGATTCAAACCCCAGGCATTACGAGAAAAAGCATAACTTGCCTGAATTTTCAGAGTCGGATCCTGAAGGGTTTTTCAACCATTTTCAGAGATTGGCCCTGTCCATGACCTGGCCAAAGGAAGAGTGGGTGAAAATCCTACAGGGAAGACTTAGGGGTAAAGCCCAAGATATTTTTATTAATATGCCTGACGACGAGTGTTTTGAATATGATAAAGTCAGGGAATGAATTTTCAGGGCGTATGAAATTACTCCTGAAGCTCACCGCCAAGCTTATCGCAACCTTAGGCCTACTCACAACCAACCGTTCACTGAATTTGCTAATGATCAAATTAGATTGTTTGATAAATGGGTTCGCTCAGCTAAAGCCGAAACATACGAGGCACTGAAAAATGTAATTTTAAGGGAACAGTTTATAGATAGTATGCCAGATAATGTAGCACAGTATATTAGAGGAAGGGTAGAGGTAGATTCTAAAATAGGGGATTTGGCCAAGATGGCAGAAAACTACCAGTTGGCGGGCAAAAGGCCCAATAAATATAATTTTACCCCACAGAGTAGCAAAACTTATACACACAGCCAGTCCAGACCAGCTCATTCTAACCCTTTAACTAATGCACCTTCTGTTTCAGACATAACTAACCCTGTTAAATTGTCTAGCCCCACGACACCTAAGAGTGAACCGAAGGGTAATTCTGTTAGTAATGTCTCTTCTCCCCAACGTATCTGTGGTCACTGTAAACGCCCAAACCACAATATTAGCCGCTGTTGGCAACTGTACCCGGAAAAAAGACCCAATGCTCTCGTTGTGACTCAGGGCTTGAGGCCTTCTGAAGGGTTAGGGAGTAAGACCTCCAACCCACAGTGGTTGGACCTGCTTACCCCATTCTTATCGAAAGGGAGACTACTTTTGTCTGAGGGTTCTTCCTGGAGGGACATGGTGATCTTCCGAGACACCGGTGCCATCCTGACTTTAATTTTAGAGAGTGCTTTGCAAGGTGCCAACACTCTCGACACTGGAGAGGTGGTACTGGTCGAGGGTGTCACTAGTGATACTCGAGCAGTACCCCTCCGTAAGGTTACCCTGGAATCTGACTTCCACAAGGGTATTTGTACAGTCGGAGTCACTGCGTAACTACCTTTCCCTAATATTGATGCAATATTGGGTAACGATTTAGCCGGGGATAAGGTAGGGGACTCCAGACTGCCTATTATGTTGCCTACCCCTAAGAAAACCTGGATCCACCCGCCGCAGAGGATAATGTTGTGTACCCTGCGTGCGTGGTGACTAGGTCTATGGGACTTAAATGTAAGGGCAGCCCTGTGCTTGCCAAGGTGGTAAATCCTGAGGACACGAGGGACTTTCCGAGTGGTGAAAGCCCAGTGGACCTTGCGGACACATTCATGGCCCGACTCGATGACGTGGCCGAGGACATTGTGGAGAGCCTGCCACCGCCGACTACTGAGAGTAGTGAGGAGGTGGAGGAGAACACTGTTGAGCCTCGGCCAATGACATCTGACCAAGGCCTGGACGCCGCCTTGAGTGAGTTACAGAAAGCTGACTCCAGTCTTGCAGATTGTCATGAGGCAGCCGTCTCTATGGAGGAAATTGTAGATGCAGCAACTGGGTACTACTACAATGATCGGATTTTGATGAGAAAATGGAGACCACAGAGAGATCCCTTGTCAAATGAGTGGGAGGTAGTCCACCAGGTTATGTTGCCGACCTGCTATAGAGAAAGAGTTTTGTCAGCTGCCCATGATGATCCTATGGGGGGACATCAAGGCATTAATATTACTTATCGCAAAATCTGCAAGTATTTTTCTGGCCCAAGCTGAAAAGCGATGTGGCAAAATTTTGTAATGCATGTATTGCTTGTCAACTTGTTGGGAAACCAAACCAG
>WNGS01164858.1:71111485-71128154 GCA_020271785.1 Procambarus virginalis
CGTGCCGTTCAACAGGAACGTGCTGTATATGGATTATTATGGGAAATGTTCCGGGAATCTCTGATTGCCCGAGTCCACCCTCGAAGAAAACGGGGGAGCGTGAGGACGCTGCCTCAGCTGTATGCAGCCGTCCCCAGCCAGCTGATCCAAGGGCGACTCGCCGGGGATGACGTCACAGGGAGTGCCCACACCCTCACCCAGCTGAAGAGTAAGGGAGAGAAGGTAAGCTGTGAAGTTATGGAGAAAGAAGCAAAACCTCTGGTTGAAGAACAGCAACTCCATTAACAGGTAACTCGCTCGTGGCAGCTTGTCACTACGAGGTCACAGAGCAATAAGCCGACTCGCCAGAAAAAACCTTTGAAATTACGAGACATTCAGGGAGTGTCTGCAAAGGAGTTTATTGATGCCCAAGGGAGCAACCCAACACTAGCCCAGATACGTAAGTATGCTGAGGAGAAAAGGGTTTTCCAACACCAGGAACGCAAGTACTGGTATTTGCACCATATATGGAAACTCGTGCGCAGAGTTGAGACGCCCACGACACTTGGGACCAACTCGTTGTCCACAGGAGCATAGACTGGCTGTGTTTCGCTTAGGTCATGAAGCTCTCTGATGGGAGGTCATATGGGTCACGCAAAGACCAGTGCGCGGATACAAGCTGTATATTCTACTGGCCAGGAATTACTGGGGAAATACAGCGTTTACACTCGCTCGTGTGACACCTGTCAGCGCACCACTGATCGAGGACGGGTGAAGAAGCCGGAAAGCTTCAGCCCTTCCCCATCATTGATCAGCCGTTCAAGCTGGTCAGCATTGATCTGGTTGGTCCGATCATACCGAGTGCAACGGACGGCAGTAAGTACATCCTGACCATGGTCGATCACGCAAACAAGGTACCCAGAAAGCAAGCGCCCTAAAGAACATCGAGACGTCAACGGTAGCGGAAGCCTTGGTAGGTTTTTTCAGTCGCCTTGGTATACCTGAGTGGATCCATAGCGGACCGAGGGGGGACACAGGTTACCAGCGAGATGATGGACCAAGTCAGACGTCTGCTCACAGCGAGAGCATCCCTCACCACGCCGTAATCATGCTATGGGAAACGGTTGGTAGAACGCTTCAATGGCACCTCAAGAAGATGTTGAAGAGAATGTGCATCGAACAGCCTCGGGAGTGGCCCAGGTATATCAACCCTTTGTTGTTGCCTACAGGGAGGTGCCACAGGCTAGCACAGGGTTCTCACCCTTCGAGCTTTTGTACGGTCGCACAGTTAAAGGCCCTCTGCAGGTACTGAGGAACCTGTGGGAAGGCGATGACTGTAACCCTGAAACCAAGACGACGTATGAGTACGTCATCGATCTACGGGAACGGCTGGAGAATACATGTCAGCTGGCCCGAGACAGCTAGCAAAAGCAAAGGAGTACCAGAAGCAAACATACGACAAAAAAGCAAAAGAACGCAAGTTCAGTGTAGGTGACTGTGGTGTCTGTGTATAGCTGAGATAGTCTTGGTTGTAAGGTTGTTGAAGTAAAGTCATTCCTGGGTACTGACTTTAATAATAAAAACGATTACATGATAGAGTAGCTCCCAAGCTTGGCAGGCGTCCTGTGGCTCTTTACCTTCTTTCCTCCTCCGGGCGCGTGAGGCAGCATGCTTCTTCCTTGTGTTTTGTTGAACAAAATACCTGCGTTCCATCCCATCCTCGTCGCCAGTGTGGTGTCTGTGTATAGCTGAGATACTCTGGTAGTAAGGTGATGTAAAGTCATTCCTGGTTTACTGACTTTAATAATAAAAGACGATTACATGATAGAGTAGCTCCCAAGCTTGCAGGCGTCCTGTGCTTTGTTACTTCTCTAGTAGCGTCCAGCCGCCGCACATAGAAAACGGATGGTACATTTTCTGTGAACATGACAGTGACAAGGTACTTTTGTTACTTCCCACCAGCAAGGAACAAGCTCTTGCTGCAGTGGAAGGGCCATCACGGTAGTGGAGTGCTCGCACTCGTTAAACTATGTGCTCGACGTCGATGGTGCCAGGAAGAAGTACCACGTCAACATGCTCAAACGCTACGAGGACCCTCCTGTAGATGTATCAACAAAGCCGAAGAAGCATGTAAGACGTAAAAACAGGAGAGGACCACGGGCTCGACATCGACAGAGCCGATCGACAACCCACTGCTCTCAGCCGTAGGTGCTGACTGGTTGAGTAGGTCAGGGGTGATTAACGAGGCATCGAACGAGGGAGACATGAGCGAGGAAATGCGACGCGAATCACTGGACACTGGTTCCCAGTGTGTGTCTGATGTTTCAGGCATGACACAGGTGGAGAGAGGCAGCGGACAGACCAGCGCCACTCAGGGTTTCGAGGCGTTGGGCCGACCCAGACCTGGAGCTACATCCAACCACAGTGCCTGCTCAAAACCTGAACAGATAGCCACATGTGATCCGGTGACTGAAGAAATTCCTCACTTACCAGAAGAGAATAGTCTAGACGAGGCCCCGCCTCGCCTAGCTGTATAGAAAACGGGGTCCGCTGGACCCGACCGCGCTAAGTGCACTCAGTTTGTGCACAGGTTGTCAGCGGTGTGAGTTGGAACGAGCGCCACGCTGTGGAGCTCGATCTTTGTTGGGGGGTGATGTGGGAGTATGTCTCCCAAGATCCTCCCACAGCTGACTTGAATGGCTCATTGCAGTGCACAGTGCACTGATCTTGTGCACAAAGCCTATTTCCCTTAATCCTGGATAGTTTTCTGGCATGTTGGGTATCTCCAGAATGCCCACTTAACCAGGAACACTTTTATGATACGTAGGCCGCCGTATGTCCAGGCTGAAAGTAGATACAGGAAAGAGTTTAGCATACTGTCCATCAGGGTCAGTGAGTACATGGCTGGTGCCCGCGTGGGACCGAGGGGAGACGCCAGCAGCGTCTGACCTCTGGGATCATCCGGCGCGATGTTGAATAACAGCTATGACGTGTTCATGACGTCACTCCTGCTACTGCTCATCGAACGAGCTAATATGATTGGTTCCCGCTCATTTGCTGCAATGCTATTGGTCAAATTGTAACTCCTTTTGTGTTGTGTGCCACGAGATGCCCGGCACCCTTGCAAACTCATTCACGTGAGAGCGACCATACCCAGAGGACGTGTTCTGTTCTACCGGCCAATAGACTGATCACCGTCTATCCCTCACCGTCAAGTTAACTCAGCGTCTTTGCGATATACCACACACTCGCCAGAATCACGAGTGGGAATATATTGTTTAGAAGCCTAAAGTGACAAATCTCCAGAGCGAAACAGACTGGTATCAGGTAACCCCTGGTGACAAAGATCGTCGTGAGTGACCTAGAGTGAACTAAGGCAGTGCCGCCGCCTAAGTAATCTGTGTGTGACATTACCACAGTGTACAGTGTAGTGCATGGTACCGCCACTTATCCTGAGCGTGTACCTCAGTACCTCGAGCGCCCGCCGCCGCCCTAGCTCCTACGTGACGTCACCACCTCACGCACCGTCAGTGCCAGTGTGTGCGCGTCTGTCTGTTTGTTAAGCATACAGCACGCCCTACTCACGAAATCATCTCAAAATACTGCGAGTACCCTCCGTGTCTACGAGCGAAACCAGCTGTCAGGCCACCTACGAGTGCTTGTATAAACGAGTCTGAGTGAGTGCGTAAGGAAAGGTACGTTATCTGTAAGTACAAGATCTTGTCATTGTTTATTGTGTCTGTGTTGATCTGAGGGATCAACCACAGTTCTCACCTTCTTATACCTGTCGCAGGTTATAGGTGAATCGACGGTGTATGCGTGTTTATCTGTGTGGTATCACAGCATTTCACTCGTCTGTGGATGTGAGCTTCACATACACCACACATTTAGTTATTGTGTGATTATTATTGTGTTATTGCATATCATCATTACCGAGTATCTGGTTGGAACTCTTGTGATCCCTTTGCATACCGGCAGTTAAGTTGCCGTGTTAGTGATTGGCTGTCAACTGTGTTAAGTTAGGTGTTTCTCCACGAGTGGATACGAGTCGATTAGCCAGACGTCAAGAGTCTCGCTAATGCAACCATAGCTTTGCTGACGCCAATCTAAAGTAAATCAAGCACCCTGTGTATTAGTGGTTAAGTTAGTAAATAAACTACTGTTAAGCTTTATGCGGTGTTTCCGTTGAACCACTTCTGAATACTGCCAATATTACTCAAGCCTTCAGCTCTAAGTGTCTTCAACACCGAGTTGCCTGTAAGTCACTAAACTATAAATTTGATGAGGACCCTAGGAGTCCTTTAAAGTGTTACATCATTGAGGAGATTCCAACGACCAACGTGAGGTGAGGCTAGTCTGAGAAGAGACCCACAAGGACTCTAACTCGACCTTGCTCCCAGGCCCTGTACGGTTGCTCTCGTATTTTCTATTCTGCTAATTCCGACTGCTTCGTGAAGCGTCTGCCACATGTACATTGGCGACGTACGCATTGCAGTCGTGACAGCAAAAAAAAAGAAAAACCCCACATCTGGATCCCTTCACATGTGGGAATACTGTTGAATGAGGTACTTGATGAGATAGCGAAGAGAGCCACGAAAAAAACTCTTGTTGTTTGTCAGTTAACCTTGAAACAAATAAAAACAAGAATTAAGATGATCCAAGAGGGCGAAGAAATGGAAAAGAGAATGGCAATAGTGAACAGTAATAGCACACTTGAGAATTATTCAGTAATAAATACAAACTCGTCCTTCACCTATGGTAGAGGAAAGTCTACTTGGAAGGATTCAATTTACATGAGATTAAGATTAGAATACAAATATATCTGGCAATACGGTGTTGATGTCAGTGAAAAAGATAAGGAGTGTAAATTATGTAGTATGCCGCACGCCCACACCTTAGAACATTATGTATTAGAGTGTCAACTTATTGATAACTATAGAAATAAGGAAATAAGTAGTGTACCACATTAAATTGTTTGGATGTGTGATAATGGTATGATAGACAGTATACTTAGGAGCTACAAGAATTTTGCCCCAAGAGTGTAACACTTATATGCAGTGATTACTATATTAACCTGCAATGTTAAATGGGATTCTCGTACTGTTATTTGTCTATTTGTACTCACTGAATTTGCGCGCCCTTTGAGGGACTTGAAGTAGAGGGGGTAGAAATAGCCTAAGCTACTCTATCCCTTTGAGATGTATTTCTTTCTTGTCTCAATAAACATACTTGAACTTGAACCACCTGCGAGCTCACCTAGCAATGAACACCACCTGCACATCGCACCTCACCACTTGCTGGCACGATGGAGAGCAAAGTATACAATTGTTCAAGTATACGAATCAAGATATATGTAGGATTTAATAACTTCCTATAAAACTTCAATAATATCTTTATTGCACTTCATCATTTACACAAAAAATTAACATACAAATCTAGCCATTTTAATACCCAAAACAGAAGTAGATTTATATACGTATGCAAATTATGATGCAGGATCGCCTTTACATACTTAATTATAAACCACAATATGTTTTATATCATCACAAATTCAGAAACTTAACATGTATTTTCAAATATTTGTAATTAAAGCATTTATTTAGGAAACATGTATTTTAGTCACCCTAGTTATATTTTATACCAGACCGACAGAGAATTCAAAAGGAGGAGCATGGAGAGTGTATATGGAACTGGATGCCAGATCCACTTGCATTCCAGAGTTACAGGTACAATTACACACCGAAAGGGAACTACAACTACGACAGGCAACTGCCCTACAACAATCAGTACTGGTCAGAACAAACTTATTATGTCCACGCATAATGGGCTTGCCGAAAAAGTCTCCCAGTCAAACTATCACTAATAGAGTAACCTCATTCATCTTTGCCAACATACAAGGACTGAAAACAAGAACAAACAACAAAGTACAGTTCATAAATGGCCTCCTCGCGGAGTCAAATGCAGTATTTGGAGCTTTCACAGAAACCCATGCAGGGGAATTGTTGGACAGTGAGATCTGGATTCCAGGATATAACCTATACAGGTGTGATAGGAAAAGTAGGTCTCATGGAGGAGTGGGTCTGTATATTAGGGAAGACCTTGTATGCTCGGAGCTCCTAAACGTTACAAATGAGGTGGTAGAGGTACTGGGATTAAAAAAAAATAAAAATAGAGAAAATAAATTTAGTGATTATTCTAATATACAAACCGCCAGATGCAACGGCTGAGGAGTTCACAGAACAGATAAACAAAATAGAGAATAGCCTTGATAATTTGGAGAACCCAATACCTGATATTATCTTCCTAGGTGACTTCAACTTGCCTAGTCTCAGGTGGAAAATTGCAAACAATAATATTATACCAGGAAATTTATCGGGACCTAACCAACCACAGATTAGAGAACTACTTAGATTCTGTGACAAATTTTCACTCAGTCAGCAGATATCGGAGCCAACGAGAAATTAAAATATTTTAGATTTGGTCTTTACGAACAATGAAGACATTATCAGAGCCATTACGATATCAGATACCACATATTCAGATCACAAGCTCATTGAAGTGCAAACGACCATCAATACTCAGAATAGACCTAAAACGTTGATAAAGCGAGAGGGGCTATTCAGTAAATTCAATTTTAATAATAAAAGGATAGACTGGGAGATAATAAACAGGGAACTTACAAACATTCCATGGGAAACTGTTTTAAGTAATACAAGTCCTACAGAAGGAATAGAAAAACTGACTGCGGAAGCGTATCAAGTCTGTCTGAAACATGTTCCCTTGAGGAAAGCCAGAAAGAGATCTAACGTAGAAAGAGAACGCAGACGACAGTATAAACGCAGGAAAAAATAACAGAACTGCTTATGCAGACACGAATTTCCCGTCAAAGAAGGAATAATTTAAATAGGGAGATTGAAGAAATCGAGCGGAAATTGAAACACTCATATGAAACTGAAGAAAGGCAGTTAGAACAGAAAGCAATTCAGGAAATAAAGAAAAATCCAAAATATTTCTTCTCATATGCGAAATCAAAAGCAAAAACCACTGCCAGTATTGGACCTATTCGTACAAGTGAAGGTTCATACACGGAGGATGACAAAGAAATTAGTGAAATCCTAAAAAAGCAGTATGAGGACATGTTTAGCACTCCAATAAACAACATGAAAGTGGAAGATCCAGATAATTTCTTTATGCGGGATATTCAAACCCCTGTAAATATAACTGATATCAACACGAGCGCACTAAATTTTGAAAGAGAAATTGAAAACATGCCCATGCACTCGGCCCCAGGTCCTGACTCATGGAATTCAATATTTATAAAGAAATGCAAAGTGCCGGTAGCACAGGCACTCAGTATAGTGTGGAGGAAGAGCTTGGACACGGGGGAGATACCAGATGCACTTAAAGTAGCAGACATAGCCCCTCTACACAAGGGAGGGAGCAAAGCATTGGCAAAGAATTATAGACCAGTTGCACTAACATCGCACATCATAAAAGTATTTGAGAGAGTGATTAGGAGTCAGGTCACCAATTTCATGGAGACCAATGACCTTCACAACCCAGGCCAACATGGATTTCGAGCGGGAAGATCGTGCCTCTCACAGCTACTTGAGCACTACGACAAAGTCACTGAGGCATTAGAAGAAAAACAGAATGCTGATGTGATATACACGGACTTCGCAAAGGCTTTCGATAAATGTGACCATGGCGTGATAGCACACAAAATGAAGTCAATGGGAATAACCGGTAAAGTAGGACGCTGGATACTCAGTTTTCTGTCAAACAGGACTCAGCGAGTAACGGTCAACCATATAAAATCTAGTCCAAGTGCAGTTAAAAGCTCTGTACCTCAGGGTACAGTCCTTGCACCGCTGCTTTTCCTTATTCTCATATCAGATATAGACAAAAATACAAGTCACAGCTTCGTATCATCCTTTGCAGATGACACAAAAATCAGTATGAAAATTACCTCGGCTGAAGACATTGAAAAACTTCAAGCTGATATTAATAAAGTTTTCGACTGGGCATCAGAAAATAACATGATGTTTAACAGTGATAAATTCCAGGTACTCAGGTACGGTAAAAATGAGGACCTTAAACATAATACAGAGTACAAAACACAATCAAATGTACCCATAGTAGGAAAACAGCATGTAAAGGATTTGGGAATAATAATGTCTGACGACCTAACGTTTAAGGAGCATAACCAAGCAAATATTGCGACAGCCAGAAAAATGATAGGATGGATTACGAGAACTTTCAAATCCAGGGATCCCATCACAATGGTTGTACTCTTCAAGTCACTTGTGTTGTCCCGTCTTGAGTACTGCTCAGTACTCACTTCCCCCTTCAGAGCAGGAGAGATTGCTGAAATAGAGGGAATACAGAGAACATATACGGCACACATAGACGAGGTAAAGCACCTAAATTATTGGGATCGTCTCAAAGCTCTCCAAATGTACTCACTAGAAAGAAGACGAGAGAGATATCAAATAATATACACCTGGAAGATACTGGAGGGCCAAGTACCAAATCTGCACAGTAAAATAACGACGTACTGGAGTGAACGATATGGAAGAAAATGCAGAATAGAACCAGTGAAGAGCAGAGGTGCCATAGGCACAATCAGAGAACACTGTATAAACATCAGAGGTCCGCGGTTGTTCAACGTCCTCCCAGCAAGCATAAGAAATATTACCGGAACAACCGTGGACATCTTCAAGAGGAAACTAGATTTATTCCTCCAAGGAGTGCCGGACCAACCGGGCTGTGGTGGGTATGTGGGCCTGCGGGCCGCTCCAAGCAACAGCCTAGTGGACCAAACTCTCACAAGTCAAGCCTGGCCTCGGGCCGGGCTTGGGGAGTAGAAGAACTCCCAGAACCCCATCAACCAGGTATCAACCAGATAGTTAGCTCTGAGAACACACCTTCTCGCAGCAGGAATTTGTTCTCACCCATCTGACAGGTGCTACAATGAGACCCACTGGACAGGTCATGGACAACAGTGAACTACTTAAACACTTATTGAACACTGGCAATTACTGCACTCGACACTGGCAATATCAAAATATATATAATATGTAAGTGAACAATAAAGAACTAAAGGTAAAAATTTTACAATAATTTACAAAAATCTTAAGATATGGAGTTGGATATACGGAGGAACTTAAAAATAAGGTTTAATTAATAATAAAGTAACATTAAAAAAAGAACAATTGACAACTAATATTATTGAGCATATATATAAATGGAAATTTAGCACATTTAGTTAATTTCATTAAAGGAATGAATGAATTAATTTAGATTTACATTATTAATTGACCAAAATACAGATAAATAATCAAATTACAAATCCAATGATTTCCTAACTGAAGATTGTAATGCACTATCATATATTGTAAAATGCTAATTAGATAAAGATATGTAATATAAACACAAAATCGTCAGCTGCTTTTTCCAAAAGAATTTTATTATATACCATTTAATTAAACTGCTCTTTCACTTCGTGGGCGCTTACGCTGATATGGACCTAGATTCACGAAGCTTCATGTATTTCTTCGTAAGTGGGTTTGCTACGAAGGTTCCTAAGTATGCCCTAAGAAGATGCTTAGGTGCAATTCAGGTACGTCCACTTAGGAAGAAATTTGTTGGTTCACTTGCGTGCCGATAGAGGTCACTACTGTGTTTCGTTTGGCCAATCAGAGAGCAGCAACAGTCTTCATATTGAAGATTTAGCGCTGGCTTATCGGAGCTCTACTGCCTCCTATTTACGTCGAATTTTCTTATAAAATTAGTATATTTCGAAGTAAAACAATGTTTTTTCAACTTCTACAGGCAGCACGGACATTGTAGTAAACAAATATGTTACATATTTGTTGTTTACCTACGAAATTCTAAGAGATACTGTGTAGCTGTCCTTGCTTGCTCGGAAAATGCGTTGACAATTATTGTATATATTTACTGAATTTACCCAAGGGCCACTATCTAGTGGCCACGACGAGGACAGAAAGCCGGCGGCTTGTTAAAGGGCCCGCCGATTGTCTTAATGATAATTTTTAGCTGGAATTTGGCAATTACGGCCTCAGCGGGTAGGCGGTTCCATGGGTTTATAGCCCTCTTGGTGGAAAAAACATTTGTTTTCAGTCCTACTTGAGAGAACATACTCTCCAACACTATATCTGTGATTGCCCTGTTATCAGTGACTTCATACCAAATGGTATGAGGTACTTTGAGTTCTGTAATTAGGAATATTGGAAGATATTCTTGTGCTGCACCCAGATTTTGCCAGTGGAGGCTAATAGATCAGCATTAAGTGTTTTGTTCTCTCCTGGTTACATGTATAACTGGCCATCCTATGAGGTGAGGATGTTGGATGAGCTTGTAGCTGGTTTTTGATCTACACTGTGTGTTCCTTCATACAGAATAGGGAAGCAGCACATTGCTGTGTATACCTAAACATGTTAAAAAATACATTGTTTGAGAGGAGTCTTGTAGAAACTGGTAAGAGTAATTATAATATAATGTTTCCATGATTCAGTGCTTACCTCTTGTGAAAATCGCGAAGAGTTGTTTAGTCAGAGTTGATATGTTTTTTGTATTGAGGCTGGTATTTTGTACCTTGATTCCATGTATGTCTAACCATCCTGTGAGATGGGAGTTTAGATAAACTTAGAACTAGTTTTCTTATCTACACTGTGTAATATTCCATATAGAATAGGGTAGCAGCACATTGCTGTGTATACCTAATCTTTTTAATAAAAAAAATCAGTAATAAAGATTCTAAATTATAGTTTGTATTATTTCAAATACTGTATTATCCTTATTAAATCATGTTAACCATGGATCATTAAGATCTCATGTTGATATGTAATAGTCATATTTCTTTTAAACTATCTAATCATTTTTTAATCATTCATTAAATTGTGCATTATGTCTCAATTCCTCACTTCCTTGGATATACTGTACAGTACAAAAGATAGGATAAAAATAAACCAGTAATATTTCTTTCATTATATTTTTTTATTTAAATAACTACATCAATATTTTTACAGCTGACAAGATTTTTTTTACCATACAGGTGCATTATTTGTTAAAAAAAAAATTGGTTTATTGTTACACACAATGGTGCTACATAGCCTTCCCAGCTTGGTGCCTTCTTTTAATACTTACTTACTGATTAATAAATGAATAATAAATAAATTTTATTCAGGAAAAGTACATACAGTTGATTTATGAACATAATGTCGGATTTATAGACAGAGCTAGTACATACAATACCTAAAGCCACTAATACTCATAGCATTTTGGGCAAGGTGTGGGGGGAAAAAACACTTAGGCTAAACTTAATAGTAAGTGGGATTAAGTATAAATTGTTTTGAAAGAAGGAATAAAAAAATAAAAAAAGGGGGGTAACAGCAGAAATCAGCAATTGTACACATTGGTGAACAGCATTGTTTAAAAAATAGCAAGACATGGGTTGACATTTAGGGGCTAAGGTAGGTTACATGGAGTTAATTAGGTAGTACTTGGTTTTACTGTACTCTTAAACTGGTTGAGAGAGGTACAGCCTTTGACATGATTCGGGAGGTCATTCCACATTCTGGGTCCCTTGATTTGTAGAGCACTTCTAGTTTGGTTACACACAGCCAATTGTGTAACAGAAGAGGTCTTTGTGGTGTCTGTGTATAGCTGAGATAGTCTTGGTAGTAAGGTTGATGTAAAGTCATTCCTGGTTACTGACTTTAATACTTAAATAATTACATGATAGAGTAGCTCCCAAGCTGGTAGCGTCCTGTGTGCTTTTGTTTACCTTCTCTAGTGGCGTCCAGCCGCCGCACATAGAAAACGGATGGTACCATTTTCTGTGAACATGACATCCCTCCTTTTCTTTAAAAAGAATGAATACAGGATGTCTACCATGCTTGTAGCACAAAGCAAAGTTATTGACACAAAGTAAGTTATTAACATATCAAGAGATATTGCATACATTTAACATTAATTAAACACACAAAGAATTTAAACAATCTTTACCACAAAGGATTTCAATGTTAAAAATACATATGCAATGTTAAACAAACATGAAAGAAACTGTAATACAAAGTTACAAAATATTGAATGAGAGATCTGCATTATTCAAACAATATTAAATTTAGTTCAGCATAACAAGTAAATACTTTGCATTACATAGGAACACAATTAATCATCATATCGTGTAGGGCGTTTAACATGTCGTTTTGGACGAGAGTCCTTAAATACAAGAATATCCCTCGATGAATTGTTTATCGAGTTATAACTCATTTTTTCTTTTTCTTTTGCACGACTTTGCACTTCATCATTTTCTACACTATTTGGAATCACTTTGAAATAAGCCATATTACGTGTTATACTATGATCTCTATTACTCGCTGTTACCATAGTTCCTTTTACACTAATCACTTTATATGGTTTTGTATCATACGGCATATCTAGCTTTCCCTCTTTTTTCTTTTTAACGAGAACAGTATCTCCAACCTTTATGAATTGTTCCTTTGCACGTTGATCATGAGCAATTTTCATTTTGCCCTTGGCTAGTGCATCCTTCTGAGCGAGACGTTTATCCGTTACCTTGGCTGGCATGACAGGTAGTGCGATTCTCATAGGACGTCCAAATAAAAGTTCGCCAGGCGACTTGCCCAGTGTTCCATGCGGTGTTGCACGGTAGTTCCTGAGAAAAGCATACATAGCTTGTTTCCAGGATCGTCCTTCGGCATGAGCACAGCGTACAGCTTTCATGAGAGGTTGCATGAATCTCTCGACTTCTCCATTTGCTTGTGGATGTAGTGGCATCACACGGCGGTGTTTGAATCCAATATGCTCAGCAAAGTTGACAAAGTCTTGTCCATTAAATGGCGGTCCATTGTCCGTCTTGACAACTTCAGGAATGCCAAAGTTTGAAAAGATCTTGTCGAGTTTCGGGATGACAGCCTTTGCAGATGTGGAAGTGATGATTTCTACTTCTGGATAACGTGAGTGATCATCAATGACTACCATCAAGTACTCTCCAGTTGGTAGCGGTCCACAGAAATCCATCGATACTTCCATCCATGGTGCAGCAGGTAGTGGTGAAGGTTGTAGAGGTGTTGGTCTTGAAGTATCCACTGCAGCTTGGCAAGGGACACAGGCATCATGCATGTCCTTAGCTTGACGATCAATGCCAGGAAACCACACCTTTTCTCGTAGCAGCTGTTTGGTCCTTACAAGACCTTGGTGTCCTTGATGTGCAAGCTTCAGAGCACGTTGCTGGAGAACAGCTGGAATGACGATACGAGTACCTCGCAGCACGGTGTCGCGTTGTTGCGTAACACTTAATTCTGTCTGGATGCGTTCAAGTGCTTTGAATGCATCTTGGTCAACTCCTGAGGGTGGGATGCGTGGAAACTTTTTCTTAGTCAATGCATCCACTGTTGCTTGCAGAGTTGGGTCCTCTAGGGTTGCAGTACGGATTTCATCAAGAGTGAGAGCCTTAGGGACTGCATCACAGGTTACAGAGTGTACATATTCCTCGGCAACTTGCTGATGCTTGGTGATGGTGAAACTGTTGGCAGGATGTCGACTGATGTAATCAGCGGGATTGCCTGCACCCGGCTTGTATTTCACCGTAAAGTTGTATGGTTGCAGACGAAGAGCCCATCTCTCAATGCGAGCTGGTGGTTTGGACTTTGGATTATTGAAGATGGTCTCCAACGGTTTGTGGTCAGTGACTATCGTGGTAAAGGGTGCACCAAGCAGATACACATTGAAGTGTTCACAGCCCCATACAAGAGCAAGAGCTTCCTTCTCTGTCTGACTGTATCGTTGCTCAACATCTGTGAGAGAACGGCTGGCGTAGGCAATTACTACTCTTGAATCTGGTTGACCAGGTTTGTGTTGGGCTAACACAGCACCTAAACCAACAGGACTAGCATCCACCGTTAACTCAGTGTCCATTGATGGATCAAAGTATGCAGCAGTCGCATTTTCTACTAGTGCATCTTTCACAGCATCAAATGCATTTTGCTCGACATCGCTCCAGTACCATGATGCATTTTTCTTCAGGAGCTCACGTAGAGGCTTCGTAATGGTAGCAAAATCTGGAATGAAGCGAGAACAGTAGTTTGCCATTCCCAGAAAACTATGTACTTCAGTGGATGTTGAAGGAGGTGCAGCATTCTTGATATCTGCAACTTTCTTAGGATCTGGAGATAGACCTTTGTCACTAAGTACATGTCCAAAGAATTCAATTTTATGTTGATTGAACTCACACTTTGCTCGGCTTAGCGTCAAATTCTTTTCTCGTAAGCGTTGCAATGTTGCACGAAGAGCTTTGTCGTGTTCAGCTTGGGTACGGCCATAAACAATGATGTCATCAGACATGTTGTCAGCATTAGGTATATCTTGCAATACCTGGCTGATGATATGCTGGAATACCTCAGCAGCACTGTTAATACCAAAACTCAGGCGCTTGTACCTATACAGACCTCGATGTGTCGTAAACGTTGTGATGAATCGACTCTCATCATCAAGTTCAAGCTGATGATAGCCCTTGTTTAAATCTAACTTGCTGAATACAGTTGCACCATTCAAGCGGTAAATCATATCATCTACAGTGGGTGTAGGATGGCGTTCACGTATTATTGCCTTGTTGGGAACACGCATGTCTACACAAATGCGTATCTCATCTGGTTTCTTCGGCTTTGGTGGAGTGACAATTGGGCTTACCCATGGTGTTGGGCCTGTTACCGGTTATCTTGATACCTTGATACCTTGAGGTGCTTCCGGGGCTTATCGTCCCCGCGGCCCGGTCATCGACCAGGCCTCCTGGTTGCTGGACTGATCAACCAGGCTGTTGGACGCGGCTGCTCGCAGCCTGACATATGAGTCACAGCCTGGTTGATCAGGTATCCTTTGGAGGTGCTTATCCAGTTCTCTCTTGAACACTGTGAGGGGTTTGCCAGTTATGTCCCTTATGTGTAGTGGAAGCGTGTTGCACAGTCTCGGGCCTCTGATGTTGATAGAGTTCTCTCTCAGAGTACCAGTTGCACCTCTGCTTTTCAACGGGGGTATTCTGCACATCCTGCCATGTCTTCTGGTCTCATGTGATGTTATTTCTGTGTGCAGGTTTGGGACCAGCCCCTCTAATATTTTCCACGTGTAAATTATTATGTATCTCTCCCGCCTGCGCTCAAGGGAATACAGATTTAGGCTCTTTAGTCGGTCCCAATAGTTTAGATGTTTTACCGAGTGGATTCTAGCAGTAAAGGATCTCTGCACGCTCTCCAGGTCAGCAATTTCACCCGCAGTGAAAGGGGCTGTCATTGTGCAGCAGTACTCCACTCTAGAGAGCACAAGCGTTTTGAAAAGTGTCATCATCGGTATAGCATCTCTAGTGTGAAAAGTTCTTGTTATCCAACCTGTCATTTTTCTTGCAGTTGTGACGGCTACTTTATTGTGTTCTTTAAAGGTAAGGTCTTCCGACATGAGTACACCCAGATCCTTTACATTGCCTTTTCGTTCTATGTTATGATTTGCCTGAGTTTTGTACGTGGTTTCAGTTTTTATATTTTCATTCTTTCCATAGCGCATGAGCTGGAACTTGTCTTCGTTAAACACCATATTATTTTCTGTAGCCCATAGAAAGACCTGATCTACATCTGACTGGAGGTTCGCCGTGTCCTCTATGTTGCCTACTCTCATGAAGATCCTAGTGTCATCTGCAAAGGATGATACAGTGCTATAGGTTGTGTTCTTGTCTATGTCCGATATAAGGATGAGAAAAAGTACTGGAGCAAGCACAGTACCCTGGGGGACTGAGCTCTTAACGGTTGACGGGTTGGATTTTATTTTGTTGACTATTACACATTGGGTTCTGTTGGTCAGGAAATTGTAGATCCATCTGCCTACTTTTCCGGTAATTCCTTTTGAGCGCATTTTATGGGCAATAACACCATGGTCACATTTATCAAAAGCTTTTGCAAAATCTGTGTAAATTACATCAGCGTTTTGTTTGTCTTCCATAGCATCTAATGCCATATCATAGTGGT
This sequence comes from Procambarus virginalis, assembly GCA_020271785.1. NCBI lineage: Eukaryota > Metazoa > Arthropoda > Malacostraca > Decapoda > Cambaridae > Procambarus > Procambarus virginalis. The sequence continues at coordinate 71,127,523 of WNGS01164858.1, forward strand.
CCAGCAACTGCGACAGGCAAGAGCGCCCTGTTCTGAAACCATGTTGTCCGGGTTATGGAGATGCTGTGATTCCATGTATTTTGTGATCTTATTTCTTAGCACTCTCTCAAAAATTTTTATGATGTGCGATGTTAGTGCTATCGGTCTGTAATTTTTTGCCTCTGCCTTATTTCCTCCTTTATGAAGTGGTGCTATCTCTGCTGTTTTTAGTATATCAGGAATAACGCCAGTATCTAGGCTTTGTCTCCACAGAATGTGAAGGGCCTGCGATAGTGGTTTTTTACAGTTCTTGATGAATATGGAGTTCCAAGAATCCGGGCCTGGTGCGGAGTGCATAGGCATACTGTTTATGGCTTCTTCAAAATCCAGTGGGGATAGGGTGACGTCTGATATATGATTTGATGTTGGTATCATATCCATGAAAAATTCATTTGGGTTATCGATCTTTAGTGCGTTTAATGGCTCGCTAAAGACAGAGTCGTATTGCTTCCTCAGTAGCTCGCTCATTTCTTTGTTGTCATCGGTGAAGTTTCCATCTTCCTTTCGCAGGGGCCCGATACTAGAATGTGGTTGTTTGATCTTGATTTTGCATAGGAGAAAAATATTTCGGGTTTTCTCTCTATTTCACTGAT
>WNGS01164858.1:71132445-71147900 GCA_020271785.1 Procambarus virginalis
AGTTAATCATACTAATAAGTGCATTGTTAGTGCTTTTTTTGGGTCTGAAGCCATATTGGCAAGAGCTAAGTATATTGTGTTTGGCTAGATAAGAGTAAAGCTGCTTGTAGATTAGTTTTTCAAAAAATTTTGACAAGTTAGGCAGGATTGATATAGGTCTGTAGTTGTTAACATCTGTGAGATCACCACATTTGTGGACAGGGGTTACTCTTGCTTTTTTTAGTATGTCTGGAAAGGTTTGGAGTTCAAGTGACTTGTTGAAGAGCAATGCAATAGCAGGGAGAGAGAGAGAGAGAGAGAGAGAGAGAGAACAGAGAGAAGAAGAAGACAGAGAGAGAGAGAGAGAATAAGCGAGAATGTAAAATTATACACTGAGGGCAGGCAGCTTGTGCATGTCTAATCTTTAGGCATTTACAAATTTTTTGAACGTTTGTTAAAGAAATTCTCTGAGATACTTATAGCCGAGTCTAATCCGCGCAGCAGTAACATCTAGGAGTCTGCTGATTTTATTAATTTTGTGTCCAAAATACAGTAAAACTTTAAGGAGACACACTTTTTTAAAGAAGCCAAAATTGTCGAATGATAACGATAGCAAAAATTCTGGCAAGCTTCACAATGGAAACTTTTTAGTCGTAGAAGAAGTTTATTGGTACTTGCGAGAGAATAGCAAAATGTTTAAAAGTATCCTAAATGGGCCTAAAGAAGATACATTTTATGTGGTTGAAAATTCACATAATCTTACTAGTAGCGACAAAATACGGTCGAACTTTCCAGACTACTGTGGAGTGTGGAACAGTGCCAGAGGTACTACTGTGAACTTCATCTTTGTATGGGACACTAATAAACGTTTGAAGATGATATATCAGAAAAATTTTATATTTTGTAATAAAAGAAATATCAAAAGGGAAAGCGCAGTGGATTCCTTTAGAACCACCGCCCTCTCCAGATACTCTAATCACCATGCACCGCTACTACACAGTCCTCAAAGGTCAGGAAAGCTTTAATTACACTGTAACTGTTATTAAAGAGCTGCAGTCTGCAGCAATTGTAGAATACTCTGGCAAGCAAACAGGAGAGACGATGCATGGTACTTAAAAAAAAAGCATTCCATATGTTCGGACCAGGCCTGAAGTTTTAGAAAATGACGGTTAAAATACAATGTCCACGAGAGGTTTATCAAAATAAGATTATGGAAGAATCAGGTTTAACCCCAAGAGATTTCCAACAGGTAAGGAGTAAAAAATACCATGACAAGAAAAAGGAACGCAAACCTATTCATAGGCACAATGTTGCTGATAACGTTTTAAATGTAATTAGCATGATAGATACTCACGATTATGTACAGGAGATAATTCATAAAAAGAATAATGTCCTGTGTGATATTGTGTTCGAAGGAACAATATGAAGATTTCAAGCAACATTTGTGTGCTGCAGGAAAAGAAATCCCTAATGTCATCGGTGTTGACAGGACTTTCAATCTTGGCCCTTGTTATTTAACAACAATTGTGTACATGAACACTACTGTAATAAAAACAGGAAACATCACGCAACTCTATATTCCTCGGTCCCATGTATTCACACTGGGATGGTGAATACGAGATTTAGCATTTTTCTCCCACCTAAGCAGCAAACTCACAGACTGTATTAATAACTCCAACGTAATGATTGGTAGTGATTACGAAATTGCTTTAAGGCACTTATGTTTTGTTTTCCGAAGGCAACATTGGTATTGTGTAGTAACCACAGAGAGGATTTGTATCCAAAAAATTTTTGGTAAAACTGGACTAGTAAGAAGTGATTGTGAGGATCAGTTTGAAAGAGGAATCAACAATCTCATTTGTTACTTTTACAAATACCCAAAATTCAAAGATTATTTTGATAGCCGTTTGAAATCTTCTCTATGGAATTATGTGTGTACCTCACGCAAAAGCTAAAATGGATTAGTTATGGACTAATAACAATTGTGAATCACTAAACCACATCCTTAAACTGACTGTTGACTGGAAACCACAAAAGCTGCCAGAATTAATTGAAAAAGTTTGCAATATTTCAACGTTCCAAATGCTAGACCTGAGGAGACCATTACATCGGGGAAGGAAATTATGTACTAACACCAAATTTAGATAAGTACCGTGTTTCTAAGGCAGTTTGGGACCAAAAAAACTAAAGCTGAAAAGAGAAATTACTTAAGGTGCTTCATATCAAGAAAAGATTATATTGAAAATGCTAAAATATGTTCCAAAGGCAAAATATTTTTAATCCCAAAAACATTTGGAATTGCCAAAAAAACGTATCATCGTAAGCGCCCACGAAGTGAAACAGCAGTATAATTAAATGGCATATAATACAATTCTTTTCGAAATAGCAGCTGATGATTTAATGTTTATATTACATATCTTAATCTAATTTTCATTTTACAATATATGATAATGCATTACAATCTTCAGGTAGGAAATTATTGAACTTGTAATTTGATTATTCGTATGTATTCTGGTTAATAATGTAAATATTAATTAATTTATTCTTTCCTTTAATGAAATTAATTAAATGTGCTAAATTTCCATTTATATATATGCTCAATAATATTAGTTGTTAATTGTTCTATTTTTAATGTTACTGCAATATTAAATAAATCTTATTTTTAAATTCCTCCGTATATCCAACTCCATATCTTAAGAAATTTGTAAATTATTTTTAAATTTTTACCTTTAGTTCTTTATTGTTCACTTACACATTAAATATATTTTGATATTGCCAGTGTCGAGTGCAGTAATTGCCAGTGTTCAAGTAGTTCACTGTTGTTCATGACCTAAAATACATGTTTCATACTTAAATAAACGTTTCAATCATAAATACATACAATACTAAAATACGTGTTTCCTAAATAAATGCTTTAATTACAAATATTTGAAAATATATGTTAAGTTTCTGAATTTCTGATGATATAGAACATATTGTGGTTTATAGTTAAGTATTTAATAGCGATCCTGCATCATAATTAGCATACGTGTATAAATCTACTTCTGTTTTGTGTATTAAAATGACTACATTTGCATGTTAATTTTTTATGTAAATGATGATGATGATAAAGTGCAATAAAGATATTATTGAAATTTTATAGGACGTTATAAATCCTACATATATCTTAATTCTTATACTTCAAAAATTGCATACTTTGATCTCTCCATCGTACCAGCAAGTGGTGCAGTGCGATGTGCAGGTGGTGTTCATTACTGGGTGAACTGCTGTTCACCGAGCAGTAATTAGGAACCTGCGAGCTAGTTAATTGTTGTGGGGATGTATATCCTAAGGCCCTGTATACAATGTTCACAATAGAACATTGTATAATCATTTCATGGTATACAACACATTGAGAAGGAATGAAGGTCAGATCCGAAGATTTAGTTTATAATACACTTACACATTTATTGAGTCTTTCCTTCACCTTCATTCAAGCACAAGGGTATTATAGTAAGTTTCTCATTATTATTTTTATTAATATCATTTTTTTAATTTTTATTATTATTAGTATTATTGTTAACAGAAGGAAGGGGGGGGGGGTGTAATTCCAATGCCCGCTCCCAGGGCTGAGGGTGCGAGGGTGTACAATAAATATGGGTGCACGTAAACAGGACTCACAGGATGAGTATGAGGTGCACAATAAACTACCATTCACAGGATGAGTCTATGATATTCGTGCTCTATATTAGAGTCTCTAAAATACACCTCTGTTTCCAAACATTTAATGACCAATATTTGCAAATATATTTTGTTTCCTATTTTCTGATAATATAAAACATATCAACATATATATATAGGGGTTCTAGTAGCACAATCATGTTCGTTCTCGACGCACTATCGAGAATTCCGTGTTCGAATCCTGGGCGCGAGACAGAAATGGTGGGTATATTTCTTTCATGTAATGCAACTGTCACCAAGCAGTAAGTAGGTACTCCGGAGTTAGTCAGCTTGTGTGGGGTGGCATCCTGGGCAGGGTCAGTGATTCGACCTTAGGGATGACCTTGATAAAAAGCCTATCGTGTATGAATATACTGTGGCTTTCTGTCCCTCAACACAATGAATTATTATAATTTATAATATTATGGTTTATAATAAGTTCTTAAGAGCGATCCTGCGTCATAATTAACATACTCTATCTTACCTCAACATTTAAAAGTTAATATCTGTCTGTATATGATGATGATNTTTTTATTAATATGCCTGACGACGAGTGGTTTGATTATGATAACGCAGGGACGAATTTTTTAGGGCATATGAAATTACTTCCTGAAGCTCACCGCCAAGCTTATCGCAACCTTAGGCCTACACACAACCAACCGTTCCGGAATTCGCGACTGATCAAAGTAGGCTGTTTGATAAATGGATTCGCTCGGCTAAAGCCGAAACATTCGAGGCATTAAAAGACCTAGTTTTAAAGGAACAGTTTATAGATAGTATGCCAGACATGGTAGCTCAGTATTTAAGAGGAAGGGGAGAGTTAAATTCTAAAATAGGGGATTTGGCCAAGATGGCAGAAAAACTACCAGTTGCGGGCAAAAGGCCCAATAAAAATAATTTTACCCACAGAGTAGCAAAACTTATACCCACAGCCAGTCCAGACCAGCTCATTCTAAACCTTTACCTAATGCACCTTCTGTTTCAGACATAACTAACCCTGTTAAATTGTTTAGCCCCACGACACTCAAGAGTGAACCGAAGGGTAATTCGGTTAGTAATGTCTTCTTCTCCCCGACGTTTTTGTGTGGTCATTGTAAAAGTTCAACCCACCATATTAGCCGTTTTGGCAACTGTACCCGGAAAAAAACCCAATGCTCTCGTTGTGACACAGGGCTTGAGGCCTTCTGAAGGGTTAGGGAGTAAGACTTCCAACCCACAGTGGTTGGACCTGCTTACCCCATTCTTATCGAAAGGGAGACTACTTTTGTCTGAGGGTTCTTCCTGGAGGGACGTGGTGATCTTCCGAGACACCGGTGCCATCCAGACTTTAATTTTAGAGAGTGCTTTGCAAGGTGCCAATACTCTCGACACTGGAGAGGTGGTACTGGTCGAGGGGTGTCACTAGTGATACTCGAGCAGTACCCCTCCGTAAGAGGTTACCCTGGAATCTGATTTCCACAAGGGTATTTGTACAGTCGGAGTCACTCGTACCTACCTTTCCCTAATGTTGATGTAATATTGGGTAATGATTTAGCGGGGATAAGGTAGGGGACTCCAGACTGCCTGTTATGTTGCCTACCCCAAAGGTTTGCCTGGATTCACCCACCGCAGAGGATAATGTTGTGTACCCTGCGTGCGTGGTGACTAGGTCTATGGGACTTAAATGTAAGGGCAGCCCTGTGCTTGCCAAGGTGGTAAATCCCAAGGACACGAGGGACCTTCCGAGTGGTGAAAGCCCAGTGGACCTTGCGGACACATTCATGGCCCGACTCGATGACGGGCCGAGGACATTGTGGAGAGCCTGCCACTGCCGCCTACCGAGAGTAGTGGGGAGGTGGAGGAGAACACTGTTGAGCCTCGGCCAATGGCATCTGACCAAGGCCTGGATGCCTCCTTGAGTGAGTTACAAAAAGCTGACCCCAGTCTTGCAGATTGTCACGAGACAGCCGTCTCTAGGAGGAAATTGTAGACGCAGCAACTGGGTACTACTACAATGATCGGATTTTGATGAGAAAATGGAGACCTCAGAGTGCTCCCTTGTCAAATGAGTGGGAGGTAGTCCACCAGGTTATGTTGCCGACCTGCTATAGAGAAAGAGTTTTGTCAGCTGCCCATGATGATCCTATGGGGGGACATCAAGGCATTAATATTACCTATCACAAAATCTGCAAGTACTTTTTCTGGCCCAAGCTGAAAAGCGATGTGGCAAAATTTTGTAATGCATGTATTGCATGTCAACTTGTTGGGAAACCAAACCAGACTCCACCTAAAGCTCCTCTTAAGCCTATTGTCGTGCCGGAGGAACCATTTTCTCATGTGGTAATGGACTGTGTTGGTCCATTACCTAGAACTAAGTCTGGAATATTTACTTAATTACGATGATGTGTATCACGACTCGTTACCCAGAGGCTTTTGCTGTAAGGAACATCCGAGCAAAGACTGTTGTTGCTCGTATGTTGCAATTTTTTTCCACTTTTGGACTGCCTCGGGTTGTGCAGACTGACAATGGTACTAACTTTAAGTCTGATATTTTTGAACAATTTTGTAAGGACCATGGAATAACTCATAAGGTTTCCAGCCCATACCATCCACAGAGTCAGGGGGTCATTGAAAGGTTCCATCTAACTCTGAAGCAGATGTTGAAGACATCGTGCGAGAGTTCCCATACCTTCTGGGACGAGAACTTGCCGTATGTTTTGTTTGCTGCTAGGGAGGGGTTGCAAAGTTCACTGGGTTGTTCTCCTTTTGAGTTAGTCTTTGGCCATAAAGTTCGTGGACCCTTGCAAATGTTACAGGAGAATCTGTTAGGGAACGTAACGTTAACCGAAGGTTCGGCTTTCTTTGCGCAACACCACCAGAGACTCAAGGACTGCAAGGCTGCGGCACTAAAGTATCTTGGGAAGGCCCAAGAAATATGAAAGAACGGAACGATGCCAAGGCTAAGTTGCGGGTATTTCAGCCCGGTGACCCTGTCCTGGTACTAAAGCCTCGACTGGGGAGCACTATGTCCCACAAGTACGAGGGCCCCTACATTGTGACAGAGAAGACTGGGGACCTCACGTACAAAGTAAGACACTCTGATAAGCGTAAACAGGTAATGCTCGTACACGTGAATCGGCTGAAGAAGTTCCAGGGCCCCAGGCCCATTGCACTAACCAATGTTTCCATTTCCAGTGAGGGAGGGGATGATTGTTCTGGGGACCCAACTAATCTCATTCTCAATAATTCTAGTTCTGTGAATGCTGTGGAGGAGGGACTGTCCCATTTGCAGATGTCCCAACGTGACGAGGTGCAGTCGTTGCTTGACGAATTCTCCAGTCTGTTCGGGGAGGTCCCGACCCAGACTGATGCCATTTACCATGATGTCGAGTTGACGGACTACACCCCCATTCGCCTTCAACCCTATCGGATGAGTCCGGAAAAGAAGGCCATCGTCCGTAAGGAGGTCGACTTCTTGCTCCAGCACGGCCTCATCAGGCCGAGCCAGGGCTCTTGGTGCTCGCCCTGCCTTTTGGTCCCCAAACCAGATGGCTCCTGGCGATTATGCACCGATTATCGGCAGCTCAACAAGGTGACCATAGTGGACGCCTATCCGTTGCCACGTCTCGAGGACTGTATCGACGAAATCGGGAACGCCACGTACGTATCGAAATTCGATCTATCGAGAGGGTACTATCAAATCCCTCTCACTGAACGTGCTAAACAACTAACGGCGTTTGTGACCCCCGAGGGTGTGTTTGAGTATCAAGTGTTACCATTCGGCTTGCGTAATGCCCCTGCCACGTTCCAGAGGCTAATGAACTCTTTGCTCGCAAATGTGCCAAATTGTCGGGCGTATTTAGATGATATTGTGCTTTTTGATGTTAATTGGGCTGACCACATAGCTAGGTTACGCCAGTTGTTCACAGTGTTGAAACATGCAAATCTAACTTTAAATGCTAAAAAGTGTCATTTTGGCCAAGGCACAGTGACGTACCTCGGTTATGAAGTGGGCCAAGGAAAAGTGTTACCTCGACAAGACAAAATTAGTGCTATTCTGGACTATCCAGTGCTCAGGTCTAAAAAGGACATTCAACGATTTATCGGTATGTGTGCGTACTACCGACGCTTTTGTCAGAACTTTTCCAGTGTGGCCACTCCTCTCACAGATTTGTTGCGGAAGGCCGTTAAATTTAAGTGGTCATCGGACTGTGCAGAGGCATTTAAAAACTTGAAATTGATCTTAGCTTCCGCCCCAGTGCTTGCTAGTCCAAGGTTCGACCGTCCGTTTAAAATTCATGTTGACGCGTCTGACTCGGGTGCTGGTGCAGTGTTGTTGCAAACTGGGGATGATAAAGTGGAACACCCAGTATATTATTACTCTGTGAAATTTGACAAGGCGCAGCGCAATTATTCGGTGATAGAAAAAGAGGCGTTGGCGCTTGTGCTAACTTGCAAAAAGTTCGAAGTGTACCTCACAGGTAATATAGTGGAAGTGTACACGGACCATAACCCATTAGTTTTCATGAATCAGATGAAGCAGAAAAATAAGCGCATCCTCAGGTGGGCATTGTACCTACAGGACTTTAATCTATCTATTATCCACCTACCGGGCCGGCTCAACGTGATAGCCGACGCTCTGTCCCGCTTGCCTGAGTAACATTCATCTGAGCCGCAGGAAGCCATACCAAATGTCATGCTTTAGTTATTTTTTTTTAGGTTCTCCTGTGACATTAAATATCCCGTGTCCAATTTATTTACTTCCTTTTGTTTTTTTTGTTTGTTTTTTGTGTATGTTTTTTTTTCTTTCAGAGAATTCACTTGTAATTTTTTTTTGACAGAAATTGTTGTTTGGTTGATTTTCTATTATGTCATGGATGTCCATTTTATTCTGTATACTCTTACAAAAAAATATGACTACTATTCTAGTAGTCACATTTTTTTTTCTCTGAAGGGGGGAGGAGTGTTACGACTCTGGGTTCTTTAGATGGAAACCAGAGGTCAAAATTGAGCTTAGTAACGACAATATGGCAGGGCACGCATAGAGAGATGTAGCTGTTTGTAATCATCCCTGCCAGAAGTACGACTATTCGTGTAGCTCACAAAGCATTTAGACTCTTAAACTTGTTGTGGATTAAGTAACATTGTTATAAGTTTAACTACCCGTAGAATGAGGAAAGTAGCAATATGAGGCATAAGGGGAAGATGTTTTAATGTGTATAGCTGTATGATCAATTGGGCTCTTCCCGGCACCACTCACGCATGCTGCTGGGACGGTCTTCTCTCTGCTGGCGGCTGTGTTGTTCGGACGTGCTCTCCTCCTTCCTCTTACTTCCTCTGGATTCTCTATTTTCTGTGACTTAGTTGGTTAAGTACTCCATTACTCAGTTTGTATATGTCTGGCATACCTATCGTTATATGTGTAGAGTAGTATACCTGGGGTGTAGTAAGTATATTTAAGTTGTTGTACCTGTTATGCTAACTGGGGTCCCAGTGTACCACGTGGTCCCCTACCCTAGGCTGAATCGAGTGTGTTATAGTAGAGCTTTACCCTAGCTTGTTACCAGTGTAAACCTTGTATCCTGCCTACGTGGACCAAGGCTTTTAACGTAAGATTGTGTGGTAAAGTTAGTATTAAATTGTTATTGGTGAGATTGTGTATGGGGGGTGTTAAGGGGTTAATAAATAAGTAAGGTTGAACAGAGTATCCCTTATTCCTGTGTGGGAGTTCAATAATCATTTCCTAGACTAACCAGGTTTAGTAGCAAGCATTTATTCTTGTGGATATTTTACTTTGGGGGCCGGGCCTTTTGTTCTCCCATATCTTGATACCTCTAGTATACTTACCCTTACCCCTTAATAGTACCAAGTTCCCCATAGCAAGCCCACCATTGTTCATAACAGTAATATAAATTAAGAATAAAGGCTTAACTGGATTACGGACCCATAATCAAAATAAGAGCCATCACTAATTATCATGACAAATGGCCTAGGCTCCACTTCCGCCTTCGGAGGTGGGTACTTTACCTTGAGGATACCTTGAGGTGCTTCCGGGGCTTAGCGTCCCCGCTGCCCGGTCATCGACCAGGCCTCCTGGTTGCTGGACTGATCAACCAGGCTGTTGGACGCGGCTGCTCGCAGCCTGACGTATGATTCACAGCCTGATTGATCAGGTATCCTTTGGAGGTGCTTATCCAGTTCTCCCTTGAACACTGTGAGGGGTTTGCCAGTTATGCCCCTTATGTGTAGCGGGAGCGTAGTTTATTGTCCACCCCCGCACCCCAGCCCTGGGAAAGGGGCATTGGAATATAGACATGTGAACCATTAACCCCCCCCCTTCCTCCTGTTAACAATAATACTACTAATAATAAACAATTTAAAATAATAATGGAGAAACTTACTTTAATATCCTTGTGCTTGAATGACGGTGAAGGAAAGACTCAATAAATGTGTAAGTGTATTGAAAACTAAATTTTCGAATCTAACCTTTATTCCTTATCAATGTGTTGTATACCATGAAATGATTATACATTGTTCTGTTGTGAACATTGTATACAGTGCCTCAGGATATACATCCCCACAACAATTAACTAGCTCCCAGGTACCTAATTACTGCTAGGTGAACAGCAGTTCATCTAGCAGTGAACACCACCTGCCAGCTCACCTAGTAATGAACACCACCTGTACATCGCACCGCACCACTTGCCAGCAGGTGCAGAAATACGATGGAGAGAGCAAAGTATACAATATTTAAATAAATAAATAAATAAATGTTTATTTAGGTAAGGTATATACATACAAGAGATTTTACAAAGAATGATGGATTTATAGATAGAGCAAATTACGCAAAGCATTTCGGGCATGAAAAACATTAATGACTAAAGCTTAATACTAATTCAGTATAAAGAACAAAATGTGTTGAGAACAAATTAAAATACTGTAGAGATAAAAAAGGGGGAACATGGCTGAAAAAGCAGCACAAATACAATTAGCTTTTGAGGTCAGGATTGGCATTACAGTTCAGTGTTTTATATATGTATAATACACATGAGAGAATATGCAGTGACTTAATATCTAACATATTCAGAGATTTGAGTAGAGGTACCGAGTGATGTCTGGGGCCAGAGTTGGATATTGTCCTAATATAGCAGCTTTGTGTTGAGAAATTAGAGGACGTAAATGATTTTGGGTAGTAGAACCCCAAGCACAAATACCATAGTTGAGATATGGATAGATGAGGGAGTAATAGAGAGTCACCAGGGCAGGGCGAGGTACATAATATCTGATCTTAGAAAAAATGCCAACAGTTTTTGAAACTTTTTTTATATATTTAGAATGTGTCCCTGGAAATTCAGCTTGTGGTCAATGAGAACGCCAAGGAATTTGCCATCTAATTTGTTATAAATTTGGGTATTGTTTATTTTGAGATTTATTTGATTAGGGGATTTATTGCCAAACAGAATATAGAAAGTTTTATCAATGTTAAGGGTGAGTTTGTTGGCAGTTAGCCAAAGATGGACTTTATTTATCTCAGTATTTACTGTGGCATTTAGAGCAAGGGGGTCATGACTGGAGTAAATGAAGGTTGTGTCATCAGCAAATAGAATTGGTTTGAGGTGTTGGGAGGCATTTGGAAGGTCATTAATGTAGATGAGAAAGAGGAGAGGGCCAAGTATGCTGCCCTGAGGAACACCAATGTTGATAGGTATGGTGGGAGAAATTGAATTATTCACAGAAACATACTAGAGCCCTGTCAATAAGGTAAGATTTGAGGTATTGCAGGGGAGTGTCCTCTGACTCCATAATGATGTAATTTAAGAAGAAGGTTTTGGTGGTTGACAGTATCAAAAGCCTTACGCAGGTCCACAAATAACCCAACAGGGAACTCATTTTTATCAAGAGCTGCATGAATCAAGTTAATCATACTAATAAGTGCATCGTTAGTGCTTTTTTGTGGTCTGAAGCCATATTGACAAGAGCTAAGAATATTGTGTTTGGCTAGATAGAGTAAAGCTGCTTGTAGATTACTTTTTCAAATATTTTTGACAAGTTAGGCAGGATTGATATGGGTCTGTAGTTGTTAACATCAGTGAGATCATCACATTTGTGGACAGGGGGTTACTCTCGCTTTTTTAAGAATATCTGGAAAGGTTTGGAGTTTAAGTGACTTGTTGAAGAGCACTGCAATAGCAGGGGCTAAAGATCAAGAGGCTTTTTTGTAAATTAGAGTTGGTATCTCCTCAAGGGCACTAGACTTGGTTTTAAGGGAAAGGATTATCTCATTGTCGTCAGAGGAATTAGTAGGCTTTAGGTAAAGAGACTGTGGATAGTTACCTGTAAGATAGTCTCTAACATCAATCCTGGAAGACGGAATATCGTTTGCAAGGGATGACCCAATGGAAGAGAAGAACCTATTGAACTCAATAGCAGACTCAGAGGCTGAAAGCTGACCATCGTTTTTGGATAGGAGTGTTGGTTTGTTATTTAAAATCTTCTTTGATCCTAATATTTGAGAAATTGTGCTCCAAGTTTTTTTAATGTTGCTCTTTATTTGGGTAAATTTATCTTCGTAGTATTTGGTTTTGGCTCGTCTAATTATTTTAGATAGCAGTAACGAGTAATTCTTTGAGAATTCTTTGGAGACGGCTCCTAACCTATACTTCTTTTCAAGGTCATGTTTTTTGTTAATGGATTTAAGTATTCCCTTTGTAAGCTAAGGATTTTTCAGCCTTTTGGTTGTGACTTGTTTTGTAAGCATTGGCCAGTGGGTGTTATAAAGGCTAAGAGTTTTTTGAAGAAAAGATTGCACTGCTAGGTTGATGTCCCCTATGTTACCTAACTCGGACTCCCAATTGACATTATCAGCAGCAGTTATAAAATTGTCTAATGCAGTTTCATTGTGCAGCCTAAAACTTAACTCCCTTGATTCTAGAGGTGGTTTGATAATGTTAGTTAAGAGAAATGTGGGGTAATGGTCTATAGTGCTATCGGTGATTATACCTGAAGTTAGCGGAGAGGTTAAGTTTGTCCAGATGTGATCTAGAGTCGTGGCAGTACTATCAGTGATTCTAGTAGGTCTAGTGATTAAGGGTATGAGGAAGCAGGAATTCATACAGTTAAGGAAGCTAACAGCAGTAGGGTGTTCAGGCTCTCAGAGGTCAATATTAAAGTCCCCTGCGATAATTAGATGGTTTTTGTTCAGTCTGTTATCGAGTATTAGATTTCTAAGGTTTGAGTTGAATTTGGACACATCAGTGTTAGGAATTCTATAGACTGCACCCACAGACAGGACAGACTCGGCACCCTTGACTCTGAAACTGGCGAAGATATACTCCCCACAGCAGTCTCTAGTTCTAATTACTTTTAAGCATGTAAGTTCATGGTGGTAGTAAAGAGCAGTACCACCACCTCTCTGAATTTGACGACAGTTGTGAATTGCCGAGTAGTTAGGCATGTTAAAGAGTTGAGTAGTATCCTCTTTCAACCACGTTTCAGTAAGTATAATAAAAGAGAATTTGTTGTCAATAGTTTCAATCAAGGCACTAACATCATCGAAGTGTTTACCTAGGGATCTAACGTTCAAGTTGATTACAGAGATATTGTGATTATGTGTTAATACATTGTTATCATCATGTGCTGTAAAATATCTGCAATTTTGATCATTAAAGTGATGATTGTCATAGATAGTGGATAAGAGGTTACGTTCTGGGTTTATACTTGTCTGCATAAAAAGGCTGATTGCAGGAAAACAAGGCAAGAATGGCAAATTACAAAATAGAATTTTGATATAAATGGGGAAAAATATATAAACAAGACTATGCAAAACAAACACAAAATGAAAAAAAAAGAAAAAATGTGTTAGCTTACAAGGGGCTAGACACAGGCAAAGCCAGGGGTACAATGGAGTAAGGGAGTATGGCGAGGCTAGGCAACCTAGGTAGTCGATGAAATCCAAGAAAAAAGTTGAATAATAAACATTGGCAAATTTAAGCTAAAGATTATTAACTAAAAGTAGTTTAGTTATGATCGTATAATTAATAAGACCAAGAGAAATATTAAAGCACTCAGTTAATTAAGTCCAATAAATGACTAGTAAAAAGTAAATTAAAAATTAATTTAAAAAGAGTATTTCAAGTATAAGAATAAAGATATATTTAGGATTTAACGTTTTCCAATAAAGTTTCAATAATACCTTTATTTGATGGTGCTACATAGCCTCCCGGCTTGGTGCCTTCTTTGATAATTACTTACTTACATTTATTGAACTTTATTATCATCTTTTATAAAAAGAAATTAACATAAAAATGTAGTCATTTTAATACACAAAACAGAAGTAAATATGTATGGTTATTATGATGCAGTATAGGATCACTATTAAGAACTTAATTATAAACCACAATATGTTTTATATCAATAGAAATTCTGAAACATACCATATATTTTCAAATATTTGCAATTAAAGTATTTATTTAGGAAATAAGTATTTTAGTTACCCTAGTATATCTGAGAACACACATTCTTGCAGCAAAATTTTCTTCCCACCAATCTGAGGTACTAATGAGACCAGTTTCGACCCACTGGACAAGTCATGAACGACAGTGAACTACAGCACCATCTATGCCAGAGGAAATTCAAAATGTTCTTGATATCATTCAAGTTGTCAATACAAGAGCAGAATACATAAGTTGAGTGATGTCAAAGGACTCATACTGACTCACCGAGCCCCACTAAATATTGGTGGCTTCCTGACTATAAAGTCAGTCTCCGTGGTGTAGTGGTAAAACACTCGCCTGGCGTTCCGCGAGCGTTATGTCATGGGTTCGTATCCTGGCCGGGGAGGATTTACTGGGCGCAAATCCTTAACTGTAGCCTCTGTTTAACGCAACGGTAAAATGTGTACTTGGATGAAAAAACGATTCATCGCGGCGGGGATCGTATTCCAGGGACCTGCCCGAAACGCTACGCGTACTAGTGGCTGTACAAGAATGTAACAACTCTTGTATATATCTAAAAAAAAGTTACTGCCGCAGTCAAGGGTAAAAGACCGGATGTACCCAGTATACAAGCCACGCTAGCTATTAGTTCATATAAGCTGACAACTTACCCAGATAAACAAAACTTCCTAATGATATATATTCAATTAATAAAATTGAAATGTTTAAATCGAGATTATATATGTATCATGTAGACAATTTTTAATGGAATTTTTTCTCCTGATATTCGGGCTCTTTATTATGCTTCGTCTTGAGGCAAAGCCCAATACCTTACGCCATATTGATGTTCTGTCCACAGATCATTCTCTCTCTTTCTCTCTCTCAAATCATATACACTGAAGGTATCCTACACCGCCCCACGGGTGCAGCTGCAGGTGCAGTTGCCTCTACCCATCAGACAGAACTATTTGTCTTGCTTCTTACACTAAAATGTGTACAAGTCTCTAAACTTGATGCATTAACTGTAAGTGATTTTCTATCATCCTTAACTATGCTTAACTCTTTAAAACACAATTGTAACATGACCGTGTCTGAAGCTAGACAGTGAAAACACAACATTATTAGTGATGGGATAACATAATCCATTTCATGTGAATTATATCTTCGTTGGCCTCCGAAACTTAAGGAATGGTCCAGAAAATATCTACTAAAGTTTAACTCAAGGGTGACGATACTTAAGTTGATACTTAGATACTTCCAGTAAGTGTAAAGATAAGTGCTGACGATACTACCTTCATCTATTCATACCCCGACCCAAACGCACTAAATAATAATGTAAATAACAAAGTTAAAAAGTCCACTCAT
>WNGS01164858.1:71149091-71159412 GCA_020271785.1 Procambarus virginalis
TCACGGGATTGGGGGTGCTCCGACGGAACCCCCAAAGTGATAAGCCAAGAATACCAAGAACTGGAATTACCGCAGTCTAATTACAGATTTCACGGCAATAGAATTACATTAGCATGATAACGGCTATCCATTATTTGCTGTATAATTTTTTATGCCCATTCACTATTCATTATGAGGCAGTATTTATTTATCCATTTAGTCGTTATAATTAGCCTATGCTTCTTCATGCAAGAACTTCTTTAATAATCATTTATGATTATTTTAATTTGTGATAAATTTCGTATTAATTACTTTGTAAGTAATTTATATAATAATTAATATTGTAATTAATTTATATAATTAATAATAAATTAAGCCCCCACGTGGTGCGTTTTCTTCCAACCCACAGAAAATAGTCGCTGTATGCAAAGCAAACGGCGAAATTTCTGGGGGCAGAAGAAAACGTAATACCATATCTGTGACTAACCGTCCTTGGTTGCGTGCGCATCACGCTGGGGCATTTAAGCGCGTCCAGGGGACTCGGCCACTCTTGCTGGCCGTCTCCCGGACGTTACACTACAAAACGCCCACCCGCCTCCCAGGTTCCTCTGCTTCCCCTGGCCTTACAGGGGAAGGCGCTATTGCAGCTTGCTGAGGACACTTGTCGCAATTTGCAATGAATTTGTGTTACCTTTGGGGGTGCTCCGACAGAACCCCCAAAGTGATAAGCCAAGAATACCAAGAACTGGAATTACCGCAGTCTAATTACAGATTTCACGGCAATTGAATTACATTAGCATGATAACGGCTATCCATTATTTGCTGAATAATTTTTTATGCCCATTCACTATTCATTATGAGGCAGTATTTATTTATCCATTTAGTCGTTATAATTAGCCTATGCTTCTTCATGCAAGAACTTCTTTAATAATCATTTATGATTATTTTAATTTGTGATAAATTTCGTATTAATTACTTTGTAAGTAATTTATATAATAATTAATTTTGTAATTAATTTATAATTATTATGTTAAGTAATTAATTTATATAATTAATAATAAATTAAGCCCCCACGTGGTGCGTTTTCTTCCAACCCACAGAAACTCATTTTTATCAAGAGCTGCATGTATCAAGTTAATCATACTAATAAGTGCATCGTTAGTGCTTTTTTGGGTCTGAAGCCATATTGATAAGAGCTTAGTATATTGTTTGGCTAGATAAGAGTAAAGCTGCTTGTAGATTAGTTTTTCAAATATTTTTGACAAGTTTGGCAGAATTGATATAGATCTGAAAGTTGTTGACATCAGTGAGATCACCACATTTGTGGACAGGGGTTACTCTCGTTTTTTTTTAGAATATCTGGAAAGGTTTGGAGTTCAAGTGACTTGTTGAAGAGCAATGCAATTGCAGGGGCTAAGGATCTGGAGCTTTTTTTTGTAAACTAATGTTGGTATCTCCTCATGGTGTCAATTTCACTTTGCCTCAGATCTACAAGATCTTGTTGAAGTTCTCGGTGTACTTCTGCTCTCAGATTGCTCATTGACAATCCAAGGTTACACTCAACGGCTCCTTTAAAGGCAGATTCTTTGGCTAACTTATCAGCTCTATCATGCATTCGGAGGCCAACATGAGATGGAGACCACATGAAATGGACTCTGTTACCATCCTTAATAATTTTGTTGTATTTGTGTCTAGCTTCGGACACGAGCATCTATCATCATACTATCATGCAAGAGGAGCCACACATCTATAGATCATCCAATAAAATCAGCAGACTTCTAGATGTTACTGCTGCTCGGCTTAGACTCGGTTACAAGTATCTCTGGGAATTCTCATTATCTGCCGATGTAGACCTGACCAAATGTAAACTGTGTCAACAAAATTATTCGCACACCCTCCGTCACTATGTGATAGAGTGCGAAAAGATACGTGAATTTAGAGACAATTCTATAACCAATGTTCCAGCGATGTGTAAATATTTCATTCAAAATGATCTGCTACCAGAAATTTTAGCCAAATATCCCCAGTTTGCTAACTGTAGGTAGTAACTGAGTGATTGTAACCTATCCACCGCTGCCCACTGGATGGGAGGCGGTGTGCAGGACAAACATATAAATTTTGACACTAGCTCTCCACATATGTCAGTTGCTTAATTTAGAACCTATACTTGAGGTCGATCTCGAACCCATTGTTGATGTGACGACTTATATTGAATTTTGTAACTAGCTCATCAAGATTGTAACTTGCTTAGCTAAATGAATTGTGGGGTTCAGTCCCTGAGCCCATTATGTGCCTCTGTAACCCTTTCCACTACCGCCCACAAGATGGGTATGGGGTGCATAATAAATGAACTAAACTAAACTATCTCCTCATGGCACTAGACTTGGTTTTAAGGTAAAGGATTACCTCATTTACATCAGTGGAATTAGCGGGCGTTAGGTACAGAGACTGTGGGTAGTTACCTATAAGATAGTCCTGAACATTAGTACTGGAAGATAGAATATCATTAGCAAGGGATGACCGAATGGATGAGGAGAATCTATTGAATTCAATAGCAGTGTCATAGGCTGAAAGCAGGCTATTATTATTGGACAGGATTATTGGTTTGCTATTTAAAATCTTCTTTGATCCCAATATTTGTGAAATTGTGCTCCATGTTTTCTTGATGTTGCCCCTTGTTTGAGTAAATTTATCTTCGTAGTATTTAATTTTGGCTCTTCTAATTTTTTTTAGATAGACTATGAGTAGTTCTTTGAAAGTTCTTTGGAGACGATACCTAACCTATACATCTTCTCAAGGTCATGTTTTTATTAATAGATTTAAGTATCCCCTGTGTAAGCCAAGGATTGTTTAGCCTTTTAGTTGTGACTTGTTTCGTTAGAATAGGACAGTGGGTGTTATAAAGGCTAGCTGAGAGTTTTTTGAAGAAATGATTGCACTGCTAGGTTGATGTCCCCTATGGCACCTAATGATATGTTTTATGTAATCATAAATAGTTTATTGTAATTTATTGTAATTTATTGTGCAACCCATACTTATCCTGTGATGTTTAGTTTATTGTGCACCTTATACTCATCCTATGAGTCATATAGAACATTGTGCAACCCTTTCTCATCGTGTGAATCTTTATTTACTTTGCTCTCCTTACTCATCCTCTGCGTGATAATTTCTTGTGCAACCCATACCCAAGATGTGAGTAGTACTTCATTGTGTATCCTATACTCATCCTGTGAGTATAGGGTACACAATGAGTTCATTTGTACTCCATTCTCATCATCAAGAAGCGTATTTTACCCGCATTGTAATTGTTACGACTCTGGGTTCTTTAGATGGAAACCAGAGGTCAAAATTGAGCTTAGTAACGACAATATGGCGGGGCACGCATAGAGAGATGTAGCTGTTTGTAATCATCCCTGCCAGAAGTACGACTATTCGTGTAGCTCACAAAGCATTTAGACTCTTAAACTTGTTGTGGATTAAGTAACATTGTTATAAGTTTAACTACCCGTAGAATGAGGAAAGTAGCAATATGAGGCATAAGGGGAAGATGTTTTAATGTGTATAGCTGTATGATCAATTGGGCTCTTCCCGGCACCACTCACGCATGCTGCTGGGACGGTCTTCTCTCTGCTGGCGGCTGTGTTGTTCGGACGTGCTCTCCTCCTTCCTCTTACTTCCTCTGGATTCTCTATTTTCTGTGACTTAGTTGGTTAAGTACTCCATTACTCAGTTTGTATATGTCTGGCATACCTATCGTTATATGTGTAGAGTAGTATACCTGGGGTGTAGTAAGTATATTTAAGTTGTTGTACCTGTTATGCTAACTGGGGTCCCAGTGTACCACGTGGTCCCCTACCCTAGGCTGAATCGAGTGTGTTATAGTAGAGCTTTACCCTAGCTTGTTACCAGTGTAAACCTTGTATCCTGCCTACGTGGACCAAGGCTTTTAACGTAAGATTGTGTGGTAAAGTTAGTATTAAATTGTTATTGGTGAGATTGTGTATGGGGGGTGTTAAGGGGTTAATAAATAAGTAAGGTTGAACAGAGTATCCCTTATTCCTGTGTGGGAGTTCAATAATCATTTCCTAGACTAACCAGGTTTAGTAGCAAGCATTTATTCTTGTGGATATTTTACTTTGGGGGCCGGGCCTTTTGTTCTCCCATATCTTGATACCTCTAGTCTACTTACCCTTACCCCTTAATAGTACCAAGTTCCCCATAGCAAGCCCACCATTGTTCATAACAAGTGGTTGGCCAGTCCGGGATGAACTATTATTGTAAAAAATTAGATCTTTGAATGCCAAAACTAAAAAATTCTTGTTTCCGCAGAACGGTTGTGTGCTAGCCTAGGGTCCAGCTCACCTGGCGTAGGACATTCATTGCACTGACTGGACACCCAACTGGATCTCTTCACGATTAAGGTTAGTGTGGCCTTGTGTTAGGGGCCGTGCAAATTTTTGTTTTTTTTTTCAATTTTAATTTTAAATTTTTCTGTGGCTAGGAGTTAAAATTTTTAGTGATGTCTTCTGACATGCAGAGACTGGCAGAGGAGCCTTCATTGGGGGAAATAAAGAAACTTACCAAGTCTAATTTAGTATTGTTAGGCAAGGAATTTGGTCTAGAATTAAATGCCGCAAATAAAAAGTGGATCTTGTTGAATGAAATACTACAACATTGTATCGATGAAGGACTATTGGCAGAGGATACTCCTTTATGCCAGCCTAGCCAAACAGAAAGTGCAGCTCATACAGAGAGAGAGTTAGCTCTAGAGTTAGCAAGAATAAAATTAGAGGAGCAAAGACTCAAAACCGAGGAGGCTAGAATTAGAGCGACTGCCCCTAGACCTCCACCTACCGGGGATTCAAACCCCAGGCATTATGAGAAGAAGCATAACTTGCCTGAATTTTCAGAGTCGGATCCTGAAAGGTTTTTCAACCATTTTCAGAGATTGGCCCTGTCCATGACCTGGCCAAAGGAAGAGTGGGTGAAAATCCTACAGGGAAGACTCAGGGGTAAAGCCCAAGATATTTTTATTAATATGCCTGACGACGAGTGTTTTGATTATGATAAAGTCAGGGAACGAATTTTGAGGGCATATGAAATTACTCCTGAAGCTCACCGCCAAGCTTATCGCAACCTTAGGCCTACACACAACCAACCGTTCACGGAATTCGCGACTGATCAAAGTAGGCTGTTTGATAAATGGATTCGCTCGGCTAAAGCCGAAACATTCGAGGCATTAAAAGACCTAGTTTTAAAGGAACAGTTTATAGATAGTATGCCAGACATGGTAGCTCAGTATTTAAGAGGAAGGGGAGAGTTAAATTCTAAAATAGGGGATTTGGCCAAGATGGCAGAAAACTACCAGTTGGCGGGCAAAAGGCCCAATAAAAATAATTTTACCCCACAGAGTAGCAAAACTTATACCCACAGCCAGTCCAGACCAGCTCATTCTAAACCTTTACCTAATGCACCTTCTGTTTCAGACATAACTAACCCTGTTAAATTGTTTAGCCCCACGACACTCAAGAGTGAACCGAAGGGTAATTCGGTTAGTAATGTCTCTTCTCCCCGACGTTTTTGTGGTCATTGTAAAAGTTCAACCCACCATATTAGCCGTTGTTGGCAACTGTACCCGGAAAAAAGACCCAATGCTCTCGTTGTGACACAGGGCTTGAGGCCTTCTGAAGGGTTAGGGAGTAAGACTTCCAACCCACAGTGGTTGGACCTGCTTACCCCATTCTTATCGAAAGGGAGACTACTTTTGTCTGAGGGTTCTTCCTGGAGGGACGTGGTGATCTTCCGAGACACCGGTGCCATCCAGACTTTAATTTTAGAGAGTGCTTTGCAAGGTGCCAATACTCTCGACACTGGAGAGGTGGTACTGGTCGAGGGTGTCACTAGTGATACTCGAGCAGTACCCCTCCGTAAGGTTACCCTGGAATCTGATTTCCACAAGGGTATTTGTACAGTCGGAGTCACTTCGTACCTACCTTTCCCTAATGTTGATGTAATATTGGGTAATGATTTAGCAGGGGATAAGGTAGGGGACTCCAGACTGCCTGTTATGTTGCCTACCCAAAGGTTTGCCTGGATTCACCCACCGCAGAGGATAATGTTGTGTACCCTGCGTGCGTGGTGACTAGGTCTATGGGACTTAAATGTAAGGGCAGCCCTGTGCTTGCCAAGGTGGTAAATCCCAAGGACACGAGGGACCTTCCGAGTGGTGAAAGCCCAGTGGACCTTGCGGACACATTCATGGCCCGACTCGATGACGGGCCGAGGACATTGTGGAGAGCCTGCCACTGCCGCCTACCGAGAGTAGTGGGGAGGTGGAGGAGAACACTGTTGAGCCTCGGCCAATGGCATCTGACCAAGGCCTGGATGCCTCCTTGAGTGAGTTACAAAAAGCTGACCCCAGTCTTGCAGATTGTCACGAGACAGCCGTCTCTAAGGAGGAAATTGTAGACGCAGCAACTGGGTACTACTACAATGATCGGATTTTGATGAGAAAATGGAGACCTCAGAGTGCTCCCTTGTCAAATGAGTGGGAGGTAGTCCACCAGGTTATGTTGCCGACCTGCTATAGAGAAAGAGTTTTGTCAGCTGCCCATGATGATCCTATGGGGGGACATCAAGGCATTAATATTACCTATCACAAAATCTGCAAGTACTTTTTCTGGCCCAAGCTGAAAAGCGATGTGGCAAAATTTTGTAATGCATGTATTGCATGTCAACTTGTTGGGAAACCAAACCAGACTCCACCTAAAGCTCCTCTTAAGCCTATTGTCGTGCCGGAGGAACCATTTTCTCATGTGGTAATGGACTGTGTTGGTCCATTACCTAGAACTAAGTCTGGAAATATTTACTTAATTACGATGATGTGTATCACGACTCGTTACCCAGAGGCTTTTGCTGTAAGGAACATCCGAGCAAAGACTGTTGTTGCTCGTATGTTGCAATTTTTTTCCACTTTTGGACTGCCTCGGGTTGTGCAGACTGACAATGGTACTAACTTTAAGTCTGATATTTTTGCACAATTTTGTAAGGACCATGGAATAACTCATAAGGTTTCCAGCCCATACCATCCACAGAGTCAGGGGGTCATTGAAAGGTTCCATCTAACTCTGAAGCAGATGTTGAAGACATCGTGCGAGAGTTCCCATACCTTCTGGGACGAGAACTTGCCGTATGTTTTGTTTGCTGCTAGGGAGGGGTTGCAAAGTTCACTGGGTTGCTCTCCTTTTGAGTTAGTCTTTGGCCATAAAGTTCGTGGACCCTTGCAAATGTTACAGGAGAATCTGTTAGGGAACGTAACGTTAACCGAAGGTTCGGCTTTCTTTGCGCAACACCACCAGAGACTCAAGGACTGCAAGGCTGCTGCACTAAAGTATCTTGGGAAGGTCCAAGAGAATATGAAAGAACGGAACGATGCCAAGGCTAAGTTGCGGGTATTTCAGCCCGGTGACCCTGTCCTGGTACTAAAGCCTCGACTGGGGAGCACTATGTCCCACAAGTACGAGGGCCCCTACATTGTGACAGAGAAGACTGGGGACCTCACGTACAAAGTAAGACACTCTGATAAGCGTAAACAGGTAATGCTCGTACACGTGAATCGGCTGAAGAAGTTCCAGGGCCCCAGGCCCATTGCACTAACCAATGTTTCCATTTCCAGTGAGGGAGGGGATGATTGTTCTGGGGACCCAACTAATCTCATTCTCAATAATTCTAGTTCTGTGAATGCTGTGGAGGAGGGACTGTCCCATTTGCAGATGTCCCAACGTGACGAGGTGCAGTCGTTGCTTGACGAATTCTCCAGTCTGTTCGGGGAGGTCCCGACCCAGACTGATGCCATTTACCATGATGTCGAGTTGACGGACTACACCCCCATTCGCCTTCAACCCTATCGGATGAGTCCGGAAAAGAAGGCCATCGTCCGTAAGGAGGTCGACTTCTTGCTCCAGCACGGCCTCATCAGGCCGAGCCAGGGCTCTTGGTGCTCGCCCTGCCTTTTGGTCCCCAAACCAGATGGCTCCTGGCGATTATGCACCGATTATCGGCAGCTCAACAAGGTGACCATAGTGGACGCCTATCCGTTGCCACGTCTCGAGGACTGTATCGACGAAATCGGGAACGCCACGTACGTATCGAAATTCGATCTATCGAGAGGGTACTATCAAATCCCTCTCACTGAACGTGCTAAACAACTAACGGCGTTTGTGACCCCCGAGGGTGTGTTTGAGTATCAAGTGTTACCATTCGGCTTGCGTAATGCCCCTGCCACGTTCCAGAGGCTAATGAACTCTTTGCTCGCTAATGTGCCAAATTGTCGGGCGTATTTAGATGATATTGTGCTTTTTGATATTAATTGGGCTGACCACATAGCTAGGTTACGCCAGTTGTTCACAGTGTTGAAACATGCAAATCTAACTTTAAATGCTAAAAAGTGTCATTTTGGCCAAGGCACAGTGACGTACCTCGGTTATGAAGTGGGCCAAGGAAAGTGTTACCTCGACAAGACAAAATTAGTGCTATTCTGGACTATCCAGTGCTCAGGTCTAAAAAGGACATTCAACGATTTATCGGTATGTGTGCGTACTACCGACGCTTTTGTCAGAACTTTTCCAGTGTGGCCACTCCTCTCACAGATTTGTTGCGGAAGGCCGTTAAATTTAAGTGGTCATCGGACTGTGCAGAGGCATTTAAAAACTTGAAATTGATCTTAGCTTCCGCCCCAGTGCTTGCTAGTCCAAGGTTCGACCGTCCGTTAAAATTCAAGTTGACGCGTCTGACTCGGGTGCTGGTGCAGTGTTGTTGCAAACTGGGGATGATAAAGTGGAACACCCAGTATATTATTACTCTGTGAAATTTGACAAGGCGCAGCGCAATTATTCGGTGATAGAAAAAGAGGCGTTGGCGCTTGTGCTAACTTGCAAAAAGTTCGAAGTGTACCTCACAGGTAATATAGTGGAAGTGTACACGGACCATAACCCATTAGTTTTCATGAATCAGATGAAGCAGAAAAATAAGCGCATCCTCAGGTGGGCATTGTACCTACAGGACTTTAATCTATCTATTATCCACCTACCGGGCCGGCTCAACGTGATAGCCGACGCTCTGTCCCGCTTGCCTGAGTAACATTCATCTGAGCCGCAGGAAGCCATACCAAATGTCATGCTTTAGTTATTTTTTTTTTAGGTTCTCCTGTGACATTAAATATCCCGTGTCCAATTATTTACTTCCTTTTTTTTTTGTTTTTTTTTTGTGTATGTTTTTTTTCTTTCAGAGAATTCCTTGTAATTTTTTTTGACAGAAATTGTTGTTTGGTTGATTTTCTATTATGTCATGGATGTCCATTTTATTCTGTATACTCTTACAAAAAAATATGACTACTATTCTAGTAGTCACATTTTTTTTTTCTCTGAAGGGGGGAGGAGTGTTACGACTCTGGGTTCTTTAGATGGAAACCAGAGGTCAAAATTGAGCTTAGTAACGACAATATGGCAGGGCACGCTAGAGAGATGTAGCTGTTTGTAATCATCCCTGCCAGAAGTACGACTATTCGTGTAGCTCACAAAGCATTTAGACTCTTAAACTTGTTGTGGATTAAGTAACATTTATAAGTTTAACTACCCGTAGAATGAGGAAAGTAGCAATATGAGGCATAAGGGGAAGATGTTTTAATGTGTATAGCTGTATGATCAATGGGCTCTTCCCGGCACCACTCACGCATGCTGCTGGGGACGGTCTTCTCTCTGCTGGCGGCTGTGTTGTTCGGACGTGCTTCCTCCTTCCTCTTACTTCTCTGGATTCTCTATTTCTGTGACTTAGTTGGTTAAGTACTCCATTACTCAGTTTGTATATGTCTGGCATACCTATCGTTATATGTGTAGAGTAGTATACCTGGGGTGTAGTAAGTATATTTAAGTTGTTGTACCTGTTATGCTAACTGGGGTCCCAGTGTACCACGTGGTCCCCTACCCTAGGCTGAATCTAGTGTGTTATAGTAGAGCTTTACCCTAGCTTGTTCCAGTGTAAACCTTGTATCCTGCTAGTGGACCAAGGCTTTTAACGTAAGATTGTGTGGTAAAGTTAGTATTAATTGTTATTGGTGAGATTGTGTATGGGGGGTGTTAAGGGGTTAATAATAAGTAAGTTGAACAGAGTATCCCTTATTCCTGTGTGGGAGTTCAATAATCATTTCCTAGACTAACCAGGTTTAGTAGCAAGCATTTATTATTGTGGATATTTTACTTTGGGGCCGGGCCTTTGTTCTCCATATCTTGATACCTCTAGTCTACTTACCCTTACCCCTTAATAGTACCAGTTCCCCATAGCAACC
>WNGS01164858.1:71160412-71180670 GCA_020271785.1 Procambarus virginalis
GCCATCAACACGCCTCCAGCTAGGTTCATCAACACGCCTCCAGCTAGGGCCATCAACACGCCTCCAGCTAGGGCCATCAACACGCCTCCAGCTAGGGCCATCAACACGCCTCCAGTTAGGGCCATCAACACGCCTCCAAGGCCATCAACACGCCTCCAGCTAGGGCCATCAAGACGCCTCCAGGGCCATCAACACGCCTCCAGCTAGGGCCATCAACACGCCTCCAGCTAGGGCCATCAACACGCCTCCAGCTAGGGCCATCAACACGCCTCCAGCTAGGACCATCAACACGCCTCCAGGGCCATCAACATGTCTTCAGGGCCAACAACATGCCTCCAGCTAGAGCCATCAACACGCCTCCAGCTAGGGCCATCAACAAGCCTCCAGCTAGGGCCATCAACACGCCTCTAGCTATGGTCATCAACACGCCTCCAGCTAGGGCCATCAACACGCCTCCAGCTAGGGTAATCAACACGCCTCAAGGGCCATCAACACGCCTCCAGGGCCATCAACACGCCTCCAGCTAGGGCCATCAACATGCCTCCAGGGCCATCAACACGCCTCCAGCTAGGGCCATCAACACGCCTCCAGGGCCATGAACACGCCTCCAGCTAGGGCCACCAACACGCCTCCAGCAAGGGCCATCAACACGCCTCCAACTAGAGCCATCAACACGCCTCCAGCTAGGGCCATCAACACGCCTCCAGAGCCATCAACACGCCTCCAGCTAGGGCCACCAACACGCCTCCAGCAAGGGCCATCAACACGCCTCCAGCTAGAGCCATCAACACGCCTCCAGCTAGGGCCTTCAACACGCCTCCAGCTAGGGCCATCAACATGCTTTCAGCTAGGGCCATCAACACGCCTCCAGCTAGGGCCGTCAACATGCCTCCATGCCCATCAACACGCCTCCAGGCCCATCAACACGAGGCCCATCAACACGCCTCCAGCTAGGGCCACCAACATGCCTCCAGCTAGGGCCATCAACACGCCTCCAGCTAGGGCCATCAACACGCCTCCAGCTTGGGCCATCAACACGCCTCCAGGGCCATGAACACGCCTCCAGGCCATCAACACGCCTCCAGCTAGGGCCATCAACACGCCTCCAGGCCCATCAACACGCCTCCAGCTAGGGCCATCAACACGCCTCCAGGGCCATCAACACGCCTCCAGGGCCAACAACACGCCTCCAGCTAGGGCCATCAACACGCCTCCAGCTAGGGCCATCAACACGCCTTCAGCTAGGGCCATCAACACGCCTCCAGCTAGGGCCATCAACATGCCTCCAGCTAGGGCCATCAACACGTCTCCAGCTAGGGCCACCAACACAACACAACCATCAAAACACCATCCAGCCTACCACCACAAGCTTATATATATACTACACATGTTTAAGAACAAATAAAAGAAAACAGTTACCTTAACTATTGAAGATACAGTTGGAGTTTGTGGATAAGCCACCAGCCGTCCCTCTCGACATGGTTTTAAAATGGCGGCGACTACCACAAAATGCAACGAGCCTAAAGAATGTCCAGCTCTAGCATTATCGAAACGCTATTATATATTATCAAGCAATACGAAAATCTAAAATAAATAAAATGTTACAAATAATTGTATTAAATATTTATTTGCTATTAAAATACCTCGGGAATATATTTTTGCGTTAACAAAATATATTGAGTTCGTATTTAATTTAACTCATTCAAATTCTTTACAAATAATAACTTGATTTTACCTGATGGCCACTAACATTAATGTTTTATGTTGATACATTTCATACCCCTATTATTTCCATTTCTTTCTTTAAATATGCACCCCATACCCATCCCGTGGGCAGTGGTGTAAAGGATTACAGATGCACATAATTGGTTCAGTAACTGAACCCTCTAGTTTGTTTAGCTAAGCAAAGAACAATTTTTGACGCTAGTTACAAAATTATTAATGTTATATATACATGTACACACTCTCATACATACATGTACATATATATATATATATATATATATATATATATATATATATATATATATATATATATATATATATATATATATATATATATATATATATATATATATATATATATATATATATATATATATATATATATATATATATATATATATATATATATATATATATATATATATATATATATATATATATATATATATATATATATATATATATATATATATATATATATATATATATATATATATATATATATATATATATACATATATAAATACGTATACATATATACATACACATACATATTTATAATCACCCACACAAATACTCACCCACACAAATACACACATCAATAATCTCTGTGTCACAAGTGATCAACAAGAGACTCACAACAGTCACTATACAAGGCACTTTACATCTATGGTCAGTCTGGGCGGCAGCTTTACAGTCATGTGCTCCACACCCACCCAACTGGGCGGCAGCTTTACAGTCATGTGCTCCACACCCACCCAACTGGGCGGCAGCTTTAGTCATGTGCTCCACACCCACCCAACTGGGCGGCAGCTTTAGTCATGTGCATGCATTACCTACAGTAAGCAAATGTTGGATACTTCGCTAAGATTTCGGGCAGCACATCATTATGAATGTAGTACTTACACATTTCTCGGACACTATTGATGGTGTTATCTCTAAATTCCGCGATTTTTTCATATTCCATTTTATAATGACGCCAAGTATCTGAATAGTTCTGCTGACAGAGTTTACATTTAAAACTCTACCCTTATTAATATCCCCCTTTGTTATGTTCATTCACAGAATCACTTGATCCATCGTCCAGGCCACGTAACCCAAATTACACTAGTATTAGCACTTATGCTTATTATAATGATTCTAAATTGCATGCACTAAAACACACTGCCAGAAGAATTAATTGGACTAGCTTATAGAAGGACCCGCACTGCTGAAATGCTTAAGCTCTTTCAAACGGCTCTGGCTGAGGCCAGCGAACGTATGGTAGAGCTGAGGCAGACATTCTAGGAAACTTTTGTCATTGGTCTCAATTCTCACCCGCCGATCGACTTGGAGATACTATGAACATGTTTGCCATAAAATTTTCGTTTTCTCTAATAGTCACATAGCCTATTTGTGAGAACGGCATTGTATTGGATCTTCGTGGAAAAACTATTGTATTGTTGACACGACGAGTGTAATTAATCAACGTAGGTTTTTTGTTTGTTGCCGGTCTAACGCATCCTTGTGTGACATTTTATACATATGTTCTTGTAGAACGTTCTATTGCGAACACATTGGGCGCTGCCCAATAAACTCGCCCCTCAGGGCAAAATTTAAAAAAGAATTTTTTTGATCTTGGTGGAACATAAAATGGCTGCCTGTGTTTATATGCTGTCGTCAGATGGCGCTGTGACGTCACAGGTGAAGGAAGCACGTACTGCACATTAAAGCCTCGATCCCTTGTTATTTATTTATTCATTTTATTTATTTATATATATACAAGAACGTACATTGGGGGTTAAGAGACAACATAGAGTTTAAGTTGGAATTACAATCTTGTAAAGCCACTAGCTATATATAGCGTTTCGGGCAAGTCCTTAAACTAACCTTTGAGCAAATCCTTAAACAAACAAAGTTTTAGAGAAATAATTAGAAGTAAAATTTATAAAAAGTGTTTAACAGGTGCATTACAGCTTTACTTTACAAGTACAGATGATTTTAAGTAGGATAATTACAGTAAAATTGTCAAAAAAAAATTTACGGGGACGATGCAAGAATTTTCGACACAAAAGCAGATCAGAACAATACACAATAATAACAATACACAATAGTGAACAAGGAATCCTAAATACAATTAGGAAAACATCTCAGGGTTATACATTGGATTACTGAAGCACAATATGAGGATCATTACAAGGAGTAATGTAGTAGAATATGCACTCATATTCTATTATTAAGCTAATATTAAGTTCCTTCCTCATGTTAAGTATCTTTGTGGTACTAGGGGCATCCAAGGATTATCTTCAAGGCTTCGTTCTGCAAGTTTTCAAGCCCTTTAAGCTTTCTTTCAGTCATCAAGGCAAGCAGAGGTGCAGCATAATCCACTAAAGATTTGATGTATGCAAGGTACATCATTTTGACAATTGCGACATTGGCACCATAGCCTGAGTGATAACCTGCAACATCTCCAAGAGAGAGCTTATGGAGCCTCTCTTTATACTGACGACAGAGTCTGAATACAACAGGACAATACAAGGCCAAGGTATTTGAATCTGTTAACATAGTCAAGCTGGGAGCCATCATACAGTTGCATCTTGTGAACAGCTCTTCCCTGCCTGGGTGGACACCCGTTTAGTATCTTTGTTTCCTCTGCTGAGATATGACTATGATATGAATACAGAGTTAAGAGTGTTCTTCATGTTAGCATAACAAGTAGTGTGTATCATTATATCATCAGCATACCCAGTAGTGTGTATCATTATATCATCATGTATGATGACACATGATACAAGGGGGGTCTAAATTGATCGATCGAACGATCTAAATTGGGTACTGAAATATGGTCAAAAGATTGGCGGAGGCCGTTTAATTCTGACAAATGTAAGGTTTAGAGGATAGGTAATGACGATAGAGTTAGAAGCAAAAGGCAACATGAAAAGCACATGGAATACCATCTCTAATATCCTAGGAACTAAACAACACTCCCACAACCAGATAACACTCTCTAAGGATGGCTTTACACCGTCAACTGACTTAGAAATTGCAAATGAATTTAATAGCTTCTTTTCATCGGTTGGTGCTGACCTTGCCAGTAAAATCCCACAGACTCAGATACATATCAACACATATATATCTCAGGCAGCTATCCAAACTCTCTTCTTCTTCCACCAGTCAGCCCAACAGATGTTGGGTCCATCATACACTCACTAAAAACCAAAGCTGGGAACATCAGTGAAATTCCATCCATTGTATACAAGAGCGCCTCCCATGCCCTTGCGCCACCTGTAGCTCTGCTGTTCAACAAATCCCTTGAGTGTCATACCTTCCCTGATATCCTTAAAAAAGCAAGAGTAACGCCAGTTCATAAAGGAGGTAATCCGGCAGACATAAACAATTATAGACCAATATCAAACCTACCCATACTATCAAAAATATTTGAAAAAATTATCAACAAACAGCTCTATTCCTATCTCGTAAAATTCAACATTCTTAGCCCCTGTCAGTTTGGCTTCCGCTCCCAAAAGAGTACCAACGATGCAATTATTAGTCTCTTTGATATAATTTACTCAGCCCTTGACAAAAATGAGTTTCCGATTGGACTCTTCATTGACCTAAGAAAGGTCTTTGATACTGTTAATCACAACTACCTCTTACGTAAACTTCATCATTATGGAATCCGAGGCCATGCACTGGACTATATCCAATCCTATCTTAGTGATAGACACCAATGTGTAACCATCAATAATATATATCCTCTCCCACTCTAACAATAACCGTTGGAGTGCCACAGGGCAGCATCTTGGGACCTCTCCTATTTCTTATATACATCAATGATCTGCCTAATGTCTCTAACATTCTGAAACCTATTTTGTTTGTTGATGATACTACCCTCATCTACTCTAACCCCAACCCACATACACTAAATAATGTTGTTAATAATGAACTAAAAAAAGTCCACATATGGATGTCAACCAACAAACTAACACTTAACATAGAAAAGACCTACTATACATCTTATTTGGAAGCAAATCTACAAATGCAATTCAGCTTAAGATAGATAATGTAAACATTAGCAATAAAAATGATGGAATGTTTCTTGGCCTATTCCTAGACAAGAGACTCAACTTCAGTACCCACATACAGCACATAACTAAGAAAGTCTCTAAAACAGTTGGCATACTCTCCAAAATCAGATATTATGTACCTAACTCTGCTCTCATCTCTCTATATTATGCACTAATCTATCCCTATCTAAATTATGGTATCTGTGCATGGGGTTCAATTTATTTTAATTTCAAAATTTAAGGTTCAAAATTTACTAGAATGCGTCCAGTAGAGAATAACAACGTTAATACCCAAAATTAGAAACCTGTCATATGAAGAAAGATTGTCAAAGCTTAAATTACATTCTCTAGAAAGACAACTAAAGAATTATATATAGGGGTGACATGTGGTTTATGATTTTGTTGATTTGATTCTATATTTTCATAAATAAAGCATGCTTACTGTCTTATTCCAAGTTTTACGACAATTTTACAAGGTTTAAAATATAAAGCTCAATATATTTCTGTTTTTTATACAGGAATTATACGTTAATATAACATTATAATAACGTAACGATGTCGTGTAAATAACAGCATATTGGCGACATATAAAAGTTATATTTATGTTATACGAATGTAAATTGGATAGGTTTACATAAAGTAAACAAAAAAAACGAAATGTTGACTGAAAATTGTTTATTTTTATATAAAGCATGAAAAAATTATAAATCCATAGCATTCACTATTATTTTTAAATTTTTACATAAATCTTAAAAAAACCGTGTCTCAAGAATACATGTTTTTAGTTATATCTAGTGGTTTATGAACGTCAAAAATACATATTTATGTCAAATGTTAGAGTATTACCTTTGTGGCACCATTTAAAAACATTCACAAACGTTCTGTGTTTGCTGGGACACCTGTGACAGTTAAACTATGCTTTCTTGGAAAACAGCGCTATCTGTTGCATACAAGAGCAACACACATGTTTTACTAGATATGTTACAATTTAATTTAAAGTTTTCTGATCGCATTGAGGAATTGAATTTTCATAGATTTTGATTTATTTTCGTTTTGATTTAATTATTTTGTGTGAATTGCGTTAGAGTTGAGCTGTGTTGTTTACCAGACCATTCATTTTGTGAGTATAGTTTATTTTTATATTTTTTTTACATTTTCATTGTAAATTCATTTTCACTGTGGCTCAGGAATGCAATGCGTTGCTGAGCCACAGCAACCCGTTACCGGGCACTGCTAGTCTATATAAATAATAATGGAAATGTCCGTTTGTTCAAAATCACTAATCTCCGAAAGTTCTTCACTGATTGCTTTGAAATTTTCACACAACGTTCCATTCACATCCGAGCGGGTTTTTATATACATATTATATTAATGTCATGTCTGTGATGGGAAAAAAAACATGCTTTTTTGAAAAACTGTGTTTTTCATGGTAGGGAAATCTTCGAAACCTCTTTAGAGATTTCTCTGAAATTTCGACACAATGTGGAATTAAAATAGGCGCTTGTTTTTATATTCCTATTATATGCATGCCACACCTGTGACCAGAAAAAAAACATGCTTTTTTTTGAAAAACAGTGCCATCCGTTGGACGTAAGAGAAACCACACTGTAATCTCCGAAAGTTCTTAACTGGTTGCTTTGAAATTTAACACAACGCTCCATTCGAATACACGCATGTTTTTATATACCGACTATAAAGATACCACACCTGTGACAGGTAAAAACATGCTTTTTTTTTTAAAAACAGCGCTATCTGTTGCACATAATAGCAACTCATGCTATACTAAATAGTTTACGATTCCATTTGAATGTTTCTTATTGCCATGAAAAATTTAACTTACATATATTTCGTTTCATTTTTATTTTTATTTAATTATTTTGTGTGACATTGTGTTGAAATTGAGCTGTGTTTTTTACCATACAATTCATTTCGAAAGTATAAGTATAGATGCCACACCTGTGACAGGTAAAATCATTCATTTTTGAAGAAACAGTGCCATCTGTTGCATGCAATAGCAACACACGCTATACTAAATATGCTACGATTCCATTTCAGTGTTTCTAATTGCATTGACGAATCTAATTTTCATAGATTTGATTGATTTTCATTTTGATTTAATTATTTTGTGTGACATTGAGTTGAACTTAAGCCGTGTTGTTTACCATTCCGTTCATTTCCTGATTATAGTTTATTTTTGTATTTTTTCATTTTTTTCATTCAGTGTTTTAACTGTTTTTCTTATATTTCAGTGATGGGAACGTCAGATCATTTGATGTTCCCAATTTTCTAATGGTAACATGAGATCGTTTGGGAATGCATCAAATGAGGGAGTGGGATATGTTGGGGAGGACAAAGGATGGGAGTGGGGGGATGGTGAGGAGGACGAGGGTACAGGGGAGGGTAATAGTAGGGAGAACGAGGGGGACGGGGGAATTTGGGGATGGTGTGGGGACGAGGGGACAGGGGAATGGAGAATGGTGGGTAGGATAAGGGGACAGAGGAGTGGAGGATGGGTGGAAAGACGAGAGGACGGGGAGGAGAGAATGGTAGGGAGGACGAGGGAATGGGGTGTGTCAATGGTGGGGAGAAGGAGGGGACAGTGGAGTGAGGAATAGTTAGGAGGACGAGCAGACGCAGGACTGGGGGATGTTGGGGAGGACAAAGGGACGGGGGAGGAGGGGATTAGTGGGGAGGACGAGGGAACTTGGAAGTGGGGAATAGTTGGTGTTACCACCCTCGAGACTAAATAAGGTTCTTCTCCCAGCAGTGTACATAAAGATTTAAAATCGGCCTTTATAATAATAGTCTAGGGGAATAAGATAAAGCACTGCATAAAATGGGGAACAATATATTTATGCTAAGGGGGACAAACATAACAATTAAATGGTACGTATATAAAGCCAGAAATATTTATCAGCATGCAAATAAAATAAAATACTTCTCGAGCAATGAGCAATATTAATAGCACTTAAAACCATAAATGGGAGAATACAATATCATCTGACCAGGAAATAAAAACTTTGAATGACTAAATATACAAATCAAGGACTTAACTTAATACATGTCTTCCCTCGAACACAGCCACCACGCTACTAACCCACGCGTCTGTCCACAGGCCAAGCGTCTACTAACAAAACAACTAACTATCCACATAACATTGTGGAATTACTAATAATAAATGGTAATACTAAATAACAAGATATTATTAATCTCAAGAGTACACCATTACATTAGTTTATACAATAGCATTTACAGACAAATAAATAGGAGTTATAAATCAAGGTTAAATCATAAACACTCGCTTGACAATACTTTCCCACGCTACTCACATATCCAACCTGATCAACCCCCACAGAGAAACACATGAGAATTGTATCACGAAAGCCTCATACAAATAATATGCAACTCAAGCACACTAATACATGCTATAATATATATCATATAACATACAAATCTCACATTATACAACTGGATGCTATAATGATTAAAGAATAAGACAATACAGTAATACAATAATTAAGAGTAATGAGAGGATTTTAACAAGATTCGTAACAGTTGGGAGAAGAGGAGACGGGTGAGTGAGTAATAGTTGGGAGGATGAGGAAGGGGGCTGGGAGAGTGGTGGGGAGGACGGGAGAAAGGGGAAAGTTGCTCAGCAATGCATGTGCGTTGCTGAGCCACAGCAACACGTGGCCGGGTACTGCTAGTATATAAATAAAATTGGAAATGTTCGTTTGTGCATAACCGCCAATCTCCGAAAGTTCTTCCCCGATTGCTTTGAAAATTTCACACACCGTTCCATTCGCATCCGGCCAGATTTTTATTTACATACAATATAGATGTCACGTCTGTGACAGTAAAAAAAACATACTTTTTTCTGAAAAACTGTGTCTTTCATATTTTTCATATGAGGGAAATCTTCGAAAACTCTATACCGACTGCTTTGATATTTTGACACAACATTGTGCTCAAATAAGCTCGTCTTTTTATATGTCTACTGTATACATGCCTGACCTGTGACAGGAAAAAACATGTTTTTTTTTTTTAAACAACGCCATCTGTTGGACGTAAGAGCAACACACGCTGTAATCTCCTAAAGTTCTTCACCGATTGCTTTGAAATTTTGACTCAACGTTGCATTCGAATTAGCGCACCTTTTTATATACCTACTATATAGATGCCACCCCTGTGACAGGTAGAAACATGCGTTTTTGAAAAACAGCATCATCTGTGTCAGGGTTCACCCCCTTCCATCCTGTGGTTGAGGTCGTCTCACAGGTCTTATCCCCTCAGTACTGGGCGCCACTGCTCACCCTTGGGCTTCCCCAGTCAACTAAGGGCTGGCCTTATACACCCCTAGCGAGTTGGGAGGTTCAAGCTTCTTATAACTCACTCAAACCTGCCTGTCCTGACACTGGAATGCTTCTTCTACTTCTTTATCTAGTCTACTCAGGTCGCCAGCTGGGTGTTTATGCTCGTACCCCAGCAACACGTCAGTGGCCTTAATGGGTATCTTAAACAAGGATGCAATATCATGTGCAGTGCAAGGTGTCACTAACGGTCTCATAGATATACATAAATATAGCCCTAGAGAATGGAGGCTCACTTAAACTCCTCAGTTAGTTTAAAAGTTTACTGCAGAAAAACATATATACATTTATACGAGGCATAAAGAAATGTCTATGTTGGAATCATCCGCTGGCGGCAGCATTTATCGATGACACGTCTCTGGCAATACGTCAGCTGACTGGATTCACTCCCCCGGCATGGGCACACACCTGGCGCCTCTGGCAGCACGATCAGCTGACGGCTCTAGCTGTCAGACTTCGTAGTTTCCCACGCCTCCAGCGATGCGATCAGCTATGCATTTCAGGGTATGTTGCTGGCTCCTTGCACATTAACTACCCTCCCAGGATCACTAACGTCACCACGCTAATGCTCGCCCACATCAACTCATGCATAAATGAGTTTCTGGCTCCTAGCCTAACGTCACTGGCACTGCCGACTCTTCACAGTCCAGCACAGCTCCCCAATCGCCTTAACTGCCAGTAGATTTGGGCCCGGCCCCTAGCTTCTCGCTTGATATGTAAGACGTTGTCCTCTAGTGGGCGTCCTGGATGTCACCAGCCCAACGTTCCCTCTGCTGCAGACTCTTGATACGGCTCTAGGCTCTTCAATCCGGTCCGTCCTTGCCTCCGGGCACTCCACGGAAGTTGGATGGCTTCCCAGACTGTCTGCAGAATCGAAGCGGAGCTTAAATCTATTGGTAAGGGCTCTCTAGGTCCGGAGCTCGCTCGAGCGCGTCTTCCCTCTCTGACGGCTCGTGACGTGCTGTCTTCCCGCCCCAGGCACCAGCCGCCCCTCGCCCCCCTGTGCCTCATGACGTCACACCGCCCAAGGGCTCTCGTCATTGGTCACTTCCAGCACGTGACCTCACCTGGCCAATCAGGTGCCGGGAAGGGTCAGGACGCCTTGACGGGAAACAGGATGGCTCGTCACCGTCCTGTGCTTCAAAAGGCGTAAGCCCCTTGCATGTTCAAACTTAGCTGGCCACTTTATAGCCAGCTTAATCACGCTCCCCGCTCTCCCACACATGAAAATGTTCCCTGAATATTAGAGAACACTTAGGCTATGGAGATATGACTCTTGTAAGCTGGGAAGGAAGAAATACAGGGGTGGACACCGTCACATACCCCTCCCCTTAAAATAAGAGTCATATCGAATGAGCAGCATTGGAGAAGGCAACTATGCTCTTGCTCCCTCCATTCCTGAAGTGTTACTCCTCCAGTTCGTGTCGAGGCTCGTACCACCTCGCCAGTCACTTGTGTTTCTACACTTCCACCTCGCACCGTACCAGGTGGAGTGTGCGTTCCCTGAACACCTATAAGGGATCGTCCTTCTGTGTCCACGAGTGCGCTCCAACGACTCGTTAGCACTGCAAGGTTCAGTGCATGTAGAGCGTCTACTGCGTCATGCACTCTGAGGTACCCTTGCACTTCCATCACCTCCTACAGGCACTCCATGCTTCCTCTCAGGATCTCCTCTTCGCCATTCTTCTCTCTTCTCGGTTCCTCTTCTCCCGCAAGTGCGCTGTCTCCTCACAGCGACACCTGTTACCTGTCCTCTATCCATTAACTTCATCTTTTCTACACTAGGCTTTTGTGATGGCCCAATGCCCCTCTGGCTAGGACGGTGCCTACCCTGGGTATACCTGTTCCTTTCTTTCTTTCAATTACCATTCCTATACCATTCGTTCCCGACGAACATCTTCACTCCTCCGTGAGATTCTCTTCCCTGTAGACGTCTTCTTTGGTTCGTGGTTGGGCTCGTCCACCTCCCTGTGGCTCACCTCACCACGGTGGTTCATCTTGCACCTACCACTATTCATCCGGCTGGCATAGGGTGCACTGTGTCGTGGCTCCTCCACTCTGCCCCTCACCGCCGTTCGCTCATCCACTGACCTCACCCTTTTTGGTGGAGGGAGTGCGGTCTGCAGCGACTTCACCGCCCCAGGCGCTTGTACAGCTACTCCTTCACACGCATCATTAGGCTTAACCGCAGGTCCTCGTCGGGGTTATTCATGACCTCCGATGACCTCCCTGTCTTTTCGCCTTCGTCGTTGTCGTCCCTGACGACGTTATCATTGGTGCAGTTGGCAACCTCACCACTGCCTGGGTCAACCAACACCTCACGTGGCAAGGTCGCACCACTACCTGACACATAGGCACTCCTTTCCCAATCGGGTTGTATCCTGCCTCCACCGAGGTCGTTACCCAGCACCATCTGTACATGCTCTAAGGGTAACTTAGGGGCTACAGCTACGATAGCCTTCTCGACTCCATAGTCGGCAATCAGCTGTACCTCGTGAAGTGGTAACCTGTACTCTTCTCCCACACTCCGTATTCTCACTACTCCCACAGGTGATTCATTATATTCGTTGGGAAGAATACCCCTGGCTACCATGCTTATGTCAGCACCCGTATCACGAAGAACTGCAATATCCACTGGGTCTGACCTCCCAAACTTCACTGTGGCCCCGAAAACGAAGGGGTGTGCACCCAACCTCATTTCCCAACTATTCACATTGGGTCCACTATGATATGGAGTATGAACAAATACTCTCTCCTTTTCCAACATCAGTCCCATATTCCTCCGGTTCTCGTCGCACTCACGGGCGAAATGTCCGCGCCCGCCATAATTAAAACACCTGACTCTCCTGGGAGGTGACTCTCCACCTGTCACTCGGGCAACGCCCCCGGAAACCGCCGACCCCTGGGTCCTCATCGCGCCCCCGCTCGTCGTCTCCCTGGCAGCGTTCCTCGCTCCAGCACCAGTCCCGGTGTTCCCTCCTTGGGGTTTCCTCACCGGTTCCCCTGAACTCTTGGACCGACTCACCTCACTGTGTGTACTATCCTTGGGAGAGTCTCCATCCGTCCTCGCCCCTCCTGAACTCTTGAAGTTCCCCATAAACCTTGGGTAAGGCGAGTACCTAGGCGGTCCTTCCATCCCGAGATATAGTGCCTCTTCCAGCAGGTCGGCTCTGTCTGCAGTGGCCTTAAGTTCTCTAATACCAGCCTCCTTGATCCTGACCCTTAGTTCTGGATGGAGCATTGACATAAATCTTTCCATCACCATCAATTGCTTCAGCTCCTCCATCGTCTCCACCTCTTCAGCCTTCAGCCATCGCAGGAACTTGCGCTCCATGTCCCGAGCAGTTTCAGCATACGACCTTCCGGAAGCTGTTGTGCACTCACAGAAGCGTTTCCTGTAAACCTCCAGGGTTAGTCGATACAATTGGAGCACAGCTTTCTTGATCATGTCGTAAACGGCGCATTCCTCAAGGTCCAACATGTCATAGGCTTCCCTGGCCTCGCCAGTCAACCTACTCTGCACTAACCCAGCCCAATCCTCTTCCGGCCATTCCTTCAATGTCGCTATCCTCTCAAAATGGTCGAAGAAAGCTTCGGCCTCTAGAGGGTCAAAGGTTGGTAGGTCGCGTTCCTGGACCTTGGGGTCATCCTGCCGAGCCGACACTGAGGGCAGCCCGCGCTACGCCCGACGCATCTCAACCTCCTTCTTCGCTTTTATTTCTTCCCGTTGCAGTTGGGCTTTGCGCTCCTCCCGCTTCAGCTGAGCCTTGCGCTCCTGCTCCTCTCACTTCAGCTGGGCTTCGCGCTCCTCTCACTTCAGCTGGGCTTCGCGCTCCTCTCACTTCAGCTGGGCTTCGCGCTCCTCTCGCTCCAGCTGGGCTTCGCGCTCCTCTTGCTTCAGCTGGGCTTCGCGCTCCTCTCGCTTCAGCTAGGCTTTGCGATCGTCTCGCTTCAGCTGGGCTTTGCTCTCCTCTCGCTTCAGCTGAGCTTCGCACTCCTCACGCTTCAACTGAGCTTCACGCTCCTCACGCTTCAACTGAGCTTCGCGCTCCTCACGCTTCAGCTGAGCTTCGTGCTCCTCACGCTTCAGCTGAGCTTCGTGCTCCTCACGCTTCAGCTGAGCTTCAAGCTGCATTTTCATCATCTCTAGCTTCATGCTTCTCCTGCTACTACCGCTGGATCCCCTACTGCTACCTTCATCGCTCCGGTTCCCACCAACACTGGCAGGTACCTGGGGCGGTCCTTCCTCGGAAGCCTCCTCTCGAGCCTTGAGCTGAGCCATGATCTCAATACGACGCTCCGCCACCCTGGAGGACCTCAATCTCAACCCAAAATGATCCACCACTAGCTGCAGCTGAGCCTTGGTGCACTCTTCCAACTCCTGTGCGTTCCTCGACTCAATAAACTTCTTTACTCTGTCATCCTCCATCTCTAGGCTATTGAGTAACTGTATACAGGGAATACACTAGCGAGCAGTGTAAACCGAGACCAATATCGACCTTAATACACCTGCCCTACACTTGCAATCCTTTGTCCACTGTTGTTCGATGCATCCTGGCAAAGGTCGCCACAGTCAGGGTTCACCCCCTTCCACCCTGTGGTTGGGGTCGTCCCACAGGTCTTAGCCCATCAGTACCGGGCGCCACTGCTCACCCTAGGGCTCCCCCAGTCAACTAAGGGCTGGCCTTATTCACCCCTAGCGAGTGGGGAGGTTCAAGCTTCTTATAACTCACTCAAACCAGCCTGTCCTGACACTGGAACGCTTTCTTCTACTTCTTTATCTAGTCTACTCAGGTCGCCAGCTGGGTGTTTATGCTCGTGCCCCAGCAACACGTCAGTGGCCTTAATGGATATCTTAAACAAGGATGCAATGTCATGTGCAGTGCAAGGTGTCACTAACGGTCTCATAGATATACATAAATATAGCCCTAGAGAATGGAGGCTCACTTAAACTCACTTAAAAGTTTACTGTAGAAAAACATATATACATTTATACAAGGCATAAAGAAATGTCTATGTAGGAATCATCCGCTGGCGGCAGCATTTATCGATGACACGTCTCTGGCAACACGTCAGCTGACGGATCCACTCCCCCGGCACGGGCACACACCTCGCGCCTCTGGCAGCACGATCAGCTGAAGGCTCTAGCTGTTAGACGTCGTAGTTTCCCACTTCTCTAGCGATGCGACCAGCTGTGCGTTTCAGGGTATGTTGTTGGCTCCTTGCACACCAACTACCCTTCCAGGATCACTAACGTCACCACGCTAATGCTCGCCCACATCAACTCATGCATAAATGAGTTTCTGGCTCCTAGCCTAACGTCCTGTCACTCAGACAATAAAATGAGGAGAAATGTTCATAACATATAAAATACCCTAACTTGCCTAGCTCAAAAAGGGGTAAGGGAGGGACAATTATCTACCTTATTTCACTCCAACCACGAAGCTGACTCGTCCTCTGTTCAGGGATGTTAAGGTTCCTTGTTCTGGCTTCTGGTCTCCTGATGAACAGTTCCCACACACACACAGGTTCCTCCTTTGCCTTCATGGTAACTTGCCTTCAACAGGCACTGCGTCCTCGCAGTGCCTGTTGGATACTGGCAGTACCAGTATCCAACAAGTACTGCCTTCCTCCTCCTATTCTCTGGGGTACTGGAGACAGCTACCTCCGTCGTCGTCCTCCACACTCACTGGCACTGCCGACTCTTCACAGTCCAGCACAGCTCCCCCCTCGCCTTAACTGCCAGTAGATTTGGGCCCGGCCCTAGCTTCTCGCTTGATATGAAAGACGTTGTCCTCTAATGGTCGTCCTGGATGTCACCAGCCCAACGTTCTCTCTGCTGCAGACTCTTGATACAGCTCTAGGCTCTTCAAACCGGTCCGTGTTTGCCTCCGGGCACTCCACGGAAGTTGGATGGCTTCCCAGACTGTCTGCAGAATCGAAGCGGAGCTCTCTAGATCCGGAGCTCGCTCGAGCGCATCTTCCCTCTCTGACGGCTCATGACGTACTGTCTTCCCGCCCCAGGCACCAGCCGCCCCTCGCCCCTCCGCCTCATGACGTCACACCGCCCAAGGGCTCTCGTCATTGGTCACTTCCGGTACGTGACCTCACCTGGCCAATCAGGTGCCGAGAAGGGTCAGGACGCTTTGGCGGGAAGCAGGATGGCTCGTCACCATCCTGTGCTTCAAAAGGCGTAAGCCCCTTACATTTTCAAACTTAGCTGGCCACTTTACAGCCAGTTTAATCACGTTCCCCGCTCTCCCTCACATGAAAATGTTCCATGAACATTAGAGAACACTTAGGCTATGGAGATATGACTCTTCTAAGCTGGGAGGGAAGAAATACAGGGGTGGACACCGTCACATCTGTTGCACATAATAGCAACATGGACACTATACTAAATAAGTCACGAATTCGATGTCAATGTTTCTGATTGCATTGATAAATTTTATTTTCATGGATTTCGATTTATTTTATATTTTATTGAATTATTTTGTATGACATTGTGTTGGAATTGAGCTGTGTTGTTTACCATAAAGTTCATCTCGTAAGTATAAGAATACATGCCACACCTGTGACAGGTAAATTTTTATATGTTGCTCCTATATGTCACACTTGTGACAGGTAAAAGGTAAAACTATGTTTTTCTTGGAAAATAGCACTATCTGTTGCATACAAGAGCAACACACATGTTATACTAGATAAGTTACAATTTCATTTGAATGTTTCTGATTGCATTGATGAATTAAATTTTCATAGATTTTGATATATTTTCGTTTTGATGGAATTATTTTGTGTGAATTGCGTTGAAATTGAGCTGTGTTGTTTACCAGACCGTTCATTTCGTGAGTATAGTTTATTTTTATATTTTTTTATATTTTCATTCCATTTTAACTGTTTTTCTTATATTTCAGTGATGGGAACATCAGATCACTTGATGTTCCCAATTTTCTGATGGGATCATCAGGCTATTTGGAAAGGCATCGGATGAGGGAGTGGGGAATGTTGGGGATGACAAGGTGACGAAAGTGAGAGATGGTGGGGAGGACGAGGGGACAAGGGAGGGGGTAATGGTGGAGAAGGACGAGGGGACGGGGGAGTTTGGGATGGTGGGGACGAGGGGATGGGGAATGGAGAATGGTGGGGAAGACAAGGGGACAGGGGAGTGGGGCATGGTGGGAAGGAAGAGGGGCTGGTGGAGTGGGGAATGGTGGGGAGGACGAGGAGACGGGTGAGGGGGGAATAATTGGGAGGACTGGGGGACAGGGAAGTTGGCTGTGGCTCAGCAACGCACATGCATTGCAGAGCCACAGCAACGCGTGGCTGGGTACTGCTAGTGAATATAAATAAAAATGTAAATGTCCGTTTGTTCAAAAATCGCTAATCTCCGTAAATTCTTCACTGATTGCTTTGAAATTTTTACACAACGTTCCATGCACATCCGAGCGGGTTTTTATATACATATTATATAGATGTCACGTCTGTGACGGGGAAAAAACATGCTTTTTTGAAAAACTGTGTTTTTCCTGTGTTTTTCATGGGAGGGAAATCTTCGAAACCTCTTTAGAGATTGTTTTGAAATTTCGACACAACTTGGCATTAAAATAGGCACTTGTTTTTATATTCCTACTATATGCATGCCACACCTGTGACAGGAAAAAACATGCTATTTTTGAAAAACAGTGTCATCCGTTGGATGTAAGAGCAACACACGCTGTAATCTCCGAAAGTTCTTAAACGATTGCTTTGAAATTTTAACACAACGTTCCATTCGAACACATGCGTGTTTTTATATACCAACTACATAGATACCACACCTTTAATAGATAAAAACATGCTTTTTTGAAAAAAACAGCGCTATCTGTTGCACATAATAGCAACTCATGCTATACTAAATATGTTACTATTCCATTTGAATGTTTCCTATTGCCATGAAAAATTTAATTTACATAAATTTCGATTTATTTTTATTTTTATTTAATTATTTTGTGTGACATTGCGTTGAAATTGAGCTGTGTTTTTTTACCATACCATTCATTTTGTAAGTATAAGTATAGATGCCACACCTGTGACAGGTAAAATCATTCATTTTTGGAGAAACAGTGCCATCTGTTGCATGTAATAGCAACACACGCTATACTAAATATGTTACGATTCCATTTCAATGTTTCTAATTGCATTGACAAATTAATTTTCATAGATTTCGATTGATTTTCATTTTGATTTAATTATTTTGTGACATTGAGTTGAACTTAAGCCGTGTTGTTTACTATTCCGTTCATTTTCTGATTATAGTTTTTTTTTATTTTTTTCATTTTTTTCATTTCGTGTTTTTTACTGTTTTTCTTATATTTCAGTGATGGGAACGTCAGATCATTTGATGTTCCCAATTTTCTAATGGGAACATGAGATCGTTTGGGAATGCATCAAAC
The DNA here is from genome assembly GCA_020271785.1 of Procambarus virginalis. Lineage (NCBI taxonomy): Eukaryota > Metazoa > Arthropoda > Malacostraca > Decapoda > Cambaridae > Procambarus > Procambarus virginalis. The sequence goes on from WNGS01164858.1 coordinate 71,178,986, forward strand.
GAGGGATTAGGATATGTTGGGGAGGACAAAGGGATGGGAGTGGGGGGATGGCGAGGAGGACGAGGGTACAGAGGAGGGGGTAATAGTAGAGAGAACGAGGGGGACGGGGGAATTTGGGGATGGTGTGGGACGAGGGGACAGGGAATAGAGAATGGTGGGTAGGATAAGGGGACAGAGGAGTGGGGCATGGTGGAAAGGACGAGAGGACGGGGGAGGAGAGAATGGTAGGGAGGACGAAGGGATGGGGGAGTGGGAAATGGTGGGGAGAAGGAGTGGACAGTGGAGTGAGGAATAGTTAGGAGGACGAGCAGACGCAGGAGTGGGGGGATGTTGGGGAGGACAAAGGGACGGGGAGGAGGGGATTAGTGGGGAGGACGAGGGAACTTGGAAGTGGGGAATAGTTGGGAGAAGAGGGGACGGGTGAGTGAGTAATAGTTGGGAGGATGAGAAGACGGGGCTGGGGGAGTGGTGGGGAGGACGGGAGAAAGGGGAAAGTTGCTCAGCAATGCATGTGCGTTGCTGAGCCACAGCAACACGTGGCCGGGTACTGCTAGTATATAAATAAAAATGGAAATGTTCGTTTGTGCATAACCGCCAATCTCCGAAAGTTCTTCCCCGATTGCTTTGAAATTTTCACACAACGTTCCATTCGCATCCGGCCAGATTTTTATTTACATACAATATAGATGTCACGTCTGTGACAGTAAAAAAAACATACTTTTTTCTGTCAAACTGTGTTTTTCATATTTTTATATTTGAGGGAAATCTTCGAAACCTCTTTACCGACTGCTTTGATATTTTGACACAACATTACGTTCGAATAAGCTTGTCTTTTTGTATATCTACTGTATACATGCCTGACCTGTGATAGGAAAAAAAAGTTTTTTTTTTTTTTTTAAACAGCGCCATCTGTTGGACGTAAGAGCAACACACGCTGTAATCTCCAAAAGTTCTTCACTGATTGCTTTGAAATTTTATCTTAACGATGCATTCGAACAGGCACACCTTTTTATATACCTACTATATAGATGCCACCCCTGTGACAGGTAAAAACATGCATTTTTGAAAAACATGCCACGCCTGTGAAAGGTAAATTTATGTTTTTCTTGAAAAACATCGCCCTCTGTTGCATGTAAGAGCAACACACATACTATACTAAATATGCTACAATTCCATTTCAGTGTTTCTGATTGCATTGATAATTGAATTTTCAAAGATTTTGATTTATTTTCATTTTGATTTAATTATTTTGTGTGAATTGCATTGGAATTAAGATGGTTGTATACCATACCGTTCATTTTGTGAGTATAGTTTATTATTTTTTATTTTTTCATATTTTCATTTTATTTTTAACTGTTTTTCTTATATTTTAGTGATGGGAATATCAGATAACTTGATGTTCCTAATCTTCTGATGGGAATACCAGACCATTTGGAAAGCTTCGGAGGAGGGAATGGGGAATATTGGGATGATGAGGACATGGAAGTGAGAGATAGTGGGGAGGATGAGGAGACAAGGGAGGGGGTAATGGCAGGGAAGGACGAGGGAACAGGTGAGTTTGGGGATGGTGGGGACGAGGGTTTTTTTTTTTACCAACACACATGTGTTGCTGAGCCACAGCAATGCGTGGCCGGGTACTGCTAGTGTGTATATATATATATATATATATATATATATATATATAT
>WNGS01164858.1:71197758-71263387 GCA_020271785.1 Procambarus virginalis
GGAAGAGCCTAATTGATCGTGCAGCTATACACATTAAAACATCTTCCACTATGTCTCATAATGTTACTTTACTCATTCTAAGGATAGTTAATCTTATAACAATGTTACTTAATCCACAACAAGCTCAAGAGTCTGAATGCTTTGTGAGCAACAAGAATTGTCTTACGTCTGGCAGGGAAGATACAAACATTACACGTCAGCAAGCGTGTCGAATACTACAAGGTAGTTTATTTACTCAATTTTGACCTCTGGTTTCCAACTAAAGAACCCAGTGTCGTAACATAGCTCCACCACACTGCCTCCAGAACTAGCTCGACCATGCTGCCTCCACAACTAGCCCACCACGCTGTCCCCACAACTAGCCCCACCACGCTGCCCCAACAACTAGCCCCCACCACGCTGCCCACACAACTAGCCCCACCACGCTGTCCCCACATTTAACCCCACCCACGCTGTCCTCACAACTAGCCACACCACGCTGCCCACACAGCGTAGGGGGACAAAGTCCTCTCCCGTCATACTGATAATGAACTCTACAGTCATAAACAGATATTTTTTATCAAATTCAAATTATGAAATTCGAATTCAGTATCTAGATATCAATAGATATCAAAATCTTATATTGAAGATATACCTGTTCATAAGTAAGTAAAGAAAGGCAGACGTCGCTAATTTTGCCTCCCCCCCCCCAAGCGCTATCTTACCTTACCGTCGCCCCAGCAGGTGTCTCCGCCGTAATAGCCTACCCTACTCCTCTCCCACCCTCGTCAGGCTCCCCCAAGTCTATCCCAACAGGTGTCTAATCACCCACCCACCCATCCCCTCTCCTTCCTTCCTTCCCCCTCTCCTTCCCGCATCCTTATCGTCGCCCTTAAGAATACCTATCCCCCTTCCCCTATCCCCCTCTCCATACATCACCCTCCGTTCTCTACAAAAGATATATTTTAAACGTTCATCATTAGTTAGCTCTTGGACCTGGCTCTATACGTTTATAAGTGTAGTTTCGCTATTAACTGATCAATTTCCCTCAAACGTAAAACAAAGTTATTTCGCCCATAGTAATAAAATAAATTAAGTTACAGAGTTAAAACTCCCGTTCCTCGCCTTTCTTTACCATCTGTTATTTCTTTACAAACAGTCCAATCCCCGTGAATTTAAAACCGCTGTATTTGAGCGGCTTTAGAATCAGTGCAGATCACTGCACCGTTATTGCTTCGTTCAAGGAATATTAATGCCATAACAATGGCAGTTAGCTCTGCTTGTGTTGAAGAGGCATAGTTTTCAATACGCGCTTTTCATTCTTTTCTGTGTTGAAAGGCATTATTCCTAATTACAGTGTATGCTGCACCAGCTCTGCCATTGACAGGGTTGAATGACCCATCAGTGTAGATTTGATCTGACTCATTTCCGGTTTCTTTATAGATTTCCTCGAGATAACTGTCCCTCATTTCTTGAGCTATCGTATGAGACTTTTTCGTTGCCATTTCATTGATGATGATCCTGAATCATCATCCTCCCTCCCTGGGTAACTCAGGGAGGTATCCTTTCTACTGGCATGAGCTCACGGGCTTGCTCAAGCAGGTGAAGTTCTTCGAGGTAGCAGACTGATCTGAAAAACTGTCTGCCAGTGTTGGTGGAAAACGTGTATTACCTCTGCTGGGTCAGTAATGTCTCTTGTTACAAATAGTGTGTTTGACAGTGGTGTAGTTACGTCCCCTGAATTTTTTTCAATTTAATTCCAAATGTCTTAGACTTTGTTTTTCTGTGTTGTTCTGCTGTTTTTACTAGGCGTGTGCAGAGATCTGCACACGCGCAGAAGTGCATGTGCAGGGAGAACATGGGAGAACTAACTTGGATGAACTTCACCAAGGAAAAACTGTTTCCTTTAAAAATTATATAATAATGTGCTATTATTTTTAAGGATTCAATTTTAAGTACATTCTCTGATTGGAAAACGTGAGTAAAAACATAAATGTTAAATGTCTAGTTAAACCAGTTATAAATAAAAATAGCAAGTTTTAAAAATAACCAGAACCAGAAAAAACATTGGAACACTTGTATGGGCGGTCCATAGAAATTACCCAAATCCACCCAAATTTACCCAAAGCCTGCTAGCATTACGTAATCATTAAAAAATATGGTATATTTACTCACTGTAATGTTTATGCTGAATGCAGAATATGATCAAATCTATATTTACTCTGAAGTAATCTAATTTCACAACGAAATTAGAAGTAAATACGTAGCAGGTAACACCAAAAGAAGTCGACGGTCCCAACGACAATGTTGTGCAGCGACTTGTCCAAGATATATTGTCGCCTGGAGTGTTTGCTGGCATATCAGCCTCCTGTACACAGTGATCCAGTCTCGCACTTCTCTGCTCAAATTATCACAAATTTAGGTAAGGTTAGTTTGGGTTATGTAATGTTAAAGGAAACTTTTCAATCCGATTGGCAATATATCTTGGATAAGTCGCTCCACAACATTGTCGCTTGGACCCTCGACTTCCTATGGCATCACCTGCTACATATTTACTTTTAATTTCGTTATGAAATTTGATTATTTCAAAGTAAAAATAGGTTTGATCATTTTCTGAATTCATCACCAACATAGTAGTGAGTAAATATACTACATTTCTATACTACTTACGTAATGCTAGCAGGATTTGGGTAAATTTAGGTGGATTTGGGTAATTCTATGGACCCTCTTGTGAGTGATAGTTCATTGTGTACCCTATACTCATTCTGTGAGTGGTAGTTCATTATTTGTATTCCATACTCATCATCAGGATGTGTATTTTACCAGCATGGTAATATAAATTCAGTAAAAGCTTAACTGGATTACGGACCCATAATCAAATAAAACCATCACTAATTATTGTGACAAATGATGTAGGCTCCACTTCTTCCTTCGACAAGCTGCCGCCGGAGGTGGGTAGTTTTTTCCTGGCTTTAAGGAAACACGCAATGCATTGGGACTTTTATTAATATTTTTTTTAATATAAAGTACAACACAAAACTGTAATTTGATAGACTAGGTAGCAGTTGTAATTTTAATAAACTAAGTAACATCTGTAATTTTAGACTAAGTAACATTTGTAATTTTAATAGACTAAGTAACGTGCAGACAACTCACAATAATGTTACAAGTAGACCTAAGTAAAAAGTTCCAAGACATAAGATACTAATAATATAACTTGCAACTTACATAAAGATCACAATAGAAATTAACAAAGTACACAAAGTAAGTAATGGTTTGGGACCGTAGAGTTTGTACCAAAACCTTTTTACCATAACTGTAAGATAAAGTCAAGGAGTTAACATAGAAAACATGAGGTAGTTACTGGGTGGTAATTACCATGAGTTAAACCATAAAGTAAGTATTTAAAATTAACACATAGTACCTAAATGAGACTAAGAATTTAACCATACAGCCTTGCAAATTTTGAAATTAGAGATGAGCTATGCAATTTTTTACTCAGTTATGCAGTTACGTTTACTGCCAGAAGTGGGGCATAACACTTTGGGGGGTTCCGGCGGAGCACCCCGCAATCGCCAGCCCAGCTGGCGCGAAACCCCCAACCCGAAGGGCAGCGTTAGCTGGTAGCGGCCAGCTGAAGCCCCTCACCGCTGCCGCCGGAGGTGGGTAGTTTATTGTGCACCCCCGAAATCGCAACCCTGGGAAGGAGGGGCATTAGAATATCAACATGTGAACCAATGCCCCCCCCCCCCCCACTTCTGTTAATAATAATAATTAAATTATAATAATAATAATATTAATAATAATGATAATGCAAAACTTATTGTCATGCCCTAGTGCTTGAATGAAGGCGAAAGAAGGACCCAATAAATGTGTAAGTGTAATAAAAAACTAATATTCGGATCTAATCTTCATTCTTTCTCAATGTATTGTATACAAAGATCTGATTATACCCATTCATTTCCAACTTCTTTTTTAGGAAGAATGCTACATATGATCGTGATTCCTCCCTTGCTCTTAACAGGAGGTAATGGAGCAAGGGACCTAACGGGAGAATGGGTGATGAAGACCCTCATGAAATGGACAAAGAGAAAGATCTAGGAGTTGATATCACGCCAAACTTGTCTCCTGAAGCCCACATCAAAAGAATTACATCAGCGGCGAATGCAAGGCTGGCTAACATCAGCACTACCATCAGAAACCTGTGTAAGGAATCCTTCAGAAACTTGTATACCACATATGTAAGACCAATCCTGGAGGATGCGGCCCCAACATGGAGCCCGTACCTTGTCAAGCAGAAGACGAAGCTAAAGAAAGTTCAGAGGAATGCCACTATGGTGGTCCCAGAACTAAGGTATGAGTTACGAGGATAAAGGAAAAGGTAGATAAAGAACAACTACTTAACACGAGTGGAACTCCCACAAGGGGACACAGGTGGAAACTGAGAACCCAAATGATCCACAGATACATTAATTCATTCTGTAAGTGAATACATTAATTCATTCTATATACATGGCTGCACGAGCGAATCTATACACGTAGACTTATACTTGTCTTCCCCCCCCTGCTAAAGATCGAAATACTGACCCCTACCCAGGATGCAACCCCCAAACAAGCTAACTAACTACCGGGTACCTACTTACTACTAGGTGAACGGACGCACTAGGTAATAGGTAATTCACAAACCAATTCAGTCGTTAATTAGACCCCGGAATTTAATATATATATATATATATATATATATATATATATATATATATATATGCAAACAAGCCTGAATGGTCCCCAGGACTTGATTGACTTGACAGGTGATTTGATAAAATGCTATGCCCAAGATTACCATCCGAGTGCCGGCGGGGAAGTGGTTCATATAGCCTCGGCTATCACTTCCTTTTGTCCGGTCGTGATGGTCAAGTGGTTTAAGGCGTCCCTGTACATACCAGTTGCATTGCTCATGGGAGTATGGGTTCGAGTCACTTCTGGGGTGTGAGTTTTCAGTTATATATATATATATATATATATATATATATATATATATATATATATATATATATATATTATATATATATATATATATATATATATATTGTATTAAATATGACCGAAAAAGTAAGATTAATAATTCTAACACGAATTTTCTCAATTTTCCTTATGTTTGTTTTTACTGATGACGGTAAATTAAAAATCAATTCTCCAAAATTCATTCTTTATTTCTTAGTCTGACGCGACACTTGAGCGCGTTTCGTAAAACTTATTACATTTTCAAAGACTTTAGTTACACACACACAGAACAACTATAACTGAACAGAGTTTAAATACCTGCATTTGGGTGAGGTGACATGTTACAATGGTTTGGGGTGAGGTGAGAACAAACACAGAACACGAAACAATGGGTATAAGGGAAGAATAGATCTGTAACTGCAGAAGGCCTATTGGCCCGTATTTCTTGATGTTTCTATATTGGAGCGGAGTCTTGAAGTGGGTAGAATATAGTAGTGCGTTAATTGGCTGTTGATTGCTGGTGTTGACTTCTTGATGTGTAGTGCCTCGCAGATGTCAAGCCGCCTGTTGTCGCTGTATCTATCAATGATTTCTGTGTTGTTTGTTAAGATTTCTCTGGTGATGGTTTGGTTGTGGGAAGAGATTATATGTTCCTTGATAGAGCCCTGTTGCTTATGCATCGTTAATCGCCTGGAAAGAGATGTTGTTGTCTTGCCTATATATTGAGTTCTTTGGGGCTTACAGTCCCCAAGTGGGCATTTGAAGGCATAGACGACATTGGTCTCTTTCAAAGCGTTCTGCTTTGTGTCTGGAGAGTTTCTCATGAGTAGGTTGGCAGTTTTCTTGGTTTTATAGTAAATCGTCAATTGTATCTTCTGATTTTTGTCTGTAGGGATAACGTTTCTATTAACAATATCTTTCAGGACCCTTTCCTCCGTTTTATGAGCTGTGGAGAAGAAGTTCCTGTAAAATAGTCTAATAGGGGGTATAGGTGTTGTGTTAGTTGTATCTTCAGAGGTTGCATGGCGTTTCACTTTCCTTCTTATGATGTCTTCAATGAAACCATTGGAGAAGCCGTTGTTGACTAGGACCTGCCTTACTCTACAGAGTTCTTCGTCGACTTGCTTCCATTCTGAGCTGTGGCTGAGAGCACGGTCGACATAAGCGTTAACAACACTCCTCTTGTACCTATCTGGGCAGTCACTGTTGGCATTTAGGCACATTCCTATGTTTGTTTCCTTAGTGTAGACTGTAGTGTGGAAACCTCCGCTCCTTTCCATGACTGTTACATCTAGAAAGGGCAGCTTCCCATCCTTCTCCATCTCGTAAGTGAAACGTAACACAGAATTCTGCTCAAACGCTTCTTTCAGCTCCTGCAGATGTCTGACATCAGGTACCTGTGTAAAAATGTCGTCAACATACCTGCAGTATATGGCCGGTTTCAAGTTCAAGTCGACTAAGACTTTTTCCTCAATAGTACCCATGTAGAAGTTTGCAAACAGGACGCCTAGGGGAGAACCCATAGCGACCCCATCTACTTGCTTATACATGTGCCCATCCGGGCTCAAGAAGGGTGCCTCCTTAGTACAAGCTTGGAGTAGTTTCCTCAGGATATTTTCTGGCATGTCAAGGGGAGTACATGCCGGGTCTCGATACACTCGGTCCATTATCATCCCGATTGTTTCATCCACAGGTACGTTGGTGAACAGTGATTCTACGTCCAACGATGCTCTTATCCCTGTAGCCCGTGTTCCCCGCAGTAAGTCAACAAATTCCTTCGGGGATTTCAGGCTGAAGTTGCACGGGACATAAGGAGTCAGTAAGCCGTTGAGTCGTTTCGCCAGTCTGTACGTGGGTGTGGGTATCTGGCTGATAATTGGCCGAAGTGGGTTTCCAGGCTTATGCGTCTTGACGTTTCCATACGCATATCCAGGTTTATATTCTCCAATAATCTTTGGCAGGTGGAGTCCGGATTTCTTGGCATTCACAGTTTCAATCAACTTGTTGACCTTTGTTTTCAATTCGGCTGTAGTGTCCTTCGTTACCCTTTGGAATTTAGTTTGGTCAGAGAGTATGTGGTTCATTTTCGCCAGATATTCGTCTTTCTTAAGGATGACGTATATTGGCGACTTGTCGCCTCTCCTGACAACTATCTCCTTGTTCTCACGAAGGCTCTTGGCTGCCGCTTTGAGCTCGGGGGTCAGTATGGTACTTCTGTAGTTGCCTCGATTCTTTCCTCCTTCTGCGATAATTTCAGCTTGTAAGGTGTCTTTGGTGGTGACCTTCTTTTGTGCTTCGAGGTCAAATATGTCGTCCAACAGGATCTCCAACTCCACTTTCCGGGCCAACGCACTTGGTCTGGACATAACGTGACAGTTTATACCCAGATTTAGGAGAGTGACTTGGTCCTCAGTGAGGTTGATACCTGCAAGGTTCAGGAAGCCGTCTCTTGGTCGTGGAATTGCCATGGGTCCTCCATATACACCCATGGCAATATATATATATAATATATATATATATATATATATATATATATATATATATATATATATATATATATATATATATATATACATATATATATATATATACATATATATATATATATCAACTATAGAACACTTTCCCACCTCGAACCCTAGCCAGCACAGAAGCCTTCCAGCACCTGGCATAACAGGTAACGCCTTAACCCACTGCACCACGCTCAGAGCCTTAAAAAGAGATGGTAATTTCGGGGTATTTCAACACTCCAAAGACTATCACCTCCCAAGACCACTAGAGCAAGTGAGGGGTCAAATTTACGTTTTTTCAAGTCCCAGTTGAATATGGGAAGACACTGTGTCTATGCTTAATGCCCAACTTGCCTAAACACGCAAGAGTAGTTATTCAACTATAGAACACTTTCCCACCAGGAGACTCGAACCCTAGCCAGCATAGAAGCCTTCCAGCACCTGGCAGTTGGCCCGGAAAGTGGAGTTGGAGATCCTGTTGGACGACATATTTGACCTCGAAGCACAAAAGGTCACCACCAAAGACACCTTACAAGCAGAACTTATTGCAGAAGGAGGAAAGAATCGAGGCAACTACAGAAGCACCATACTGACCTCCGAGCTCAAAGCGGCAGCTAAGAGCCTTCGTGAGAACAAGGAGATAGTTGTCAGGAGAGGCGACAAGTCGCCAATATACGTCATCCATAAGAATGACGAATATCTGGCGAAAATGAACCTCATACTCTCTGACCAAACTAAATTCCAAAGGGTAACGAAGGACAATACAGCCGAATTGAAAGCAAAGGTCAACAAATTGATTGAAACTGTGAATGCCAAGAAATCCGGACTCCACCTGCCAAAGATTATTGAGGAATATAAACCTGGATATGCGTATGGAAATGTCAAGACACATAAGCCTGGAAACCCACTTCGGCCAATCATCAGCCAGATACCCACACCCACGTACAGACTGGCGAAACGACTCAACGGCTTACTAACTCCTTATGTCCCTTGCGCCTTCAGCCTGAAGTCCCCGAAGGAATTTGTTGACTTACTGTGGGGAGCACGGGCCACAGGGATAAGAGCCTCGTTGGACGTAGAATCACTGTTTACCAACGTACCTGTGGATGAAACAATCGGGATGATAGTGGACCGAGTGTATCGTGATCCGGCCTGTACTCCTCTTGACATACCAGAAAATATCCTGAGGAAACTACTCCAAGCTTGTACTAAGGAAGCACCCTTCTTAAGCCCGGATGGGCACATGTATAAGCAAGTAGATGGGGTCGCCATGGGTTCTCCCCTAGGTGTTCTGTTTGGGAACTTCTACATGGGTACTATCGAGAAAAAACCTTAGTCGACTTGAACTTGAAACCGGCCATATACTGCAGGTATGTTGACGACATTTTTACACAGTTACCTGATGTCAGACATCTGCAGGAGCTGAAAGAGGCGTTTGAGCAGAATTCTGTGTTGCGTTTCACTTACGAGATGGAGAAGGATGGGAAGCTGCCCTTTCTAGATGTAACAGTCATTGAAAGGAGTGGAGGTTTCCACACTGCAGTCTACACTAAGGAAACAAACATAGGAATGTGCCTAAATGCCAACAGTGACTGCCCAGACAGGTACAAGAGGAGTGTTGTTAACGCTTATGTCGACCGAGCTCTCAGCCACAGCTCAGAATGGAAGCAAGTCGACGAAGAACTCTGTAGGGTACGGCAGGTCCTAGTCAACAACGGCTTCTCCAATGGTTTCATTGAAGACATCATAAGAAGGAAAGTGAAACGCCATGCAACCTCTGAAGAGACAACTAATACAACACCTATACCCCCTATTAGACTATTTTACAGGAACTTCTTCTCCACAGCTCATAAAACGAAGGAAAGGGTCCTGAAAGATACTGTTAATAGAAAGGTTATCCCTACAGACAAAAATCAGAAGATACAACTAACGATTTACTATAAAACCAAGAAAACGGCCAGCCTACTCATGAGAAACTCTCCAGACACGGAGCAGAACGCTCTAAAAGAGACAAACGTCGTCTATGCCTTCAAATGCCCTCTTGGGGACTGTAAGCCTCAAAAAACTCAGTATATAGGCAAGACAACAACATCTCTTTCCAGGCGTTTAACGATGCATAAGCAACAGAGCTCCATTAAGGAACATATATATTCTCTTCCCACAACCAAACCATCACCAGAGAAATCTTAGCAAACAACACAGAAATCATTGATAGATACAGCGACAGCAGGCGGCTTGACATCTGCGAGGCTCTACACATCAAGAAGTCAACACCAGCAATCAACAGCCAATTAATGCACAACTATATTCTACCCACTTCAAGACTCCGCTCCAACATAGAAACATCAAGAAATATGGGCCAATAGGCCTTCTGCAGTTCTATTTGTACCCAACTTCTGCAAATCTATATCCATTATTCCGTGTTCTGTGTTTTGTTGAAAGTTTGTTTTTCACCCCACTATTGTACTACATCACCTCACCCAAATGCAGGTATAAGAGCCAATGCTGTTTCAGGCATAAGTTGTGTGTGTGGATAAACTAAAGTTTTGAAAATGTAATAAGTTTTATGAAACGCGCTCAAGTGTCGCATCAGACTAGAAATAAAAATGAATTTTGGAGAATTGATTTTCATTTACCGTCACCAGTAAAAAGAAACATAAGAAAAATCGAGAAAATTCGTGTTAGAATTATTAATCTTACTTTTTCGGTCATGTTTAATAATATATGTCTACAGGAAAGACTGCTACCAAAATATACTAATATATATATATAGTAGTAGGCATCCTTCAGTCTCGGGAGACTATGGAGTTGCGCCTTGGTTGTCAATCCTGGTGCAGCGTCTGGTGTGACTGATGAGGCCAATCCGAGAGTGGCAGTCCATCCCACACCGAGCACAAACGAAGTCCGATTCTGGTCTGTCTTCCTGGCTATTGGCTTTCCTTCTCTGTCTCTTTGCCTCCGATTCCTTGGCAAGTGACTCCTCGAACTTGGAGAGACCTCTTTGAACAGACTGCCTTCAGGCTGAACGGTCTGCAGCCAGTGTCTCCCATATAGCAAGATCGACGTCCATGGCTTTCAGGTCCCTCTTACATACGTCTTTGTACCGTAGCTGGGGCTTGCCTGTTGGACGCTTTCCCTGCATCAACTCTCCATACAGGAGATCCTTGGGGATCCTGCCGTCGCCCATTCGCACAACGTGCCCGAGCCAGCGCATTCGTCTCTGTTTCAGCATTGTGTACATGCTGGTGATTCTTGCTCTCCCCAAGACGTTGTTGTTTGTCACCTTGTCCTGCCAGGTGATGTCCAAGATGTGTCGAAGGCAGCGCATGTGGAAGGCATTCAGCTGTCTTTCCTGACGGGCGCGGAGTGTCCAAGACTCACTGCCATAAAGGAGAGTGCTCAGTACACAAGCTCTGTAAACCTGAATCTTAGNACTGCCCACACAACTAGCACCACCACGCTGCCCACACAACTAGCACCACCACACTGCCCACACAACTAGCACCACCACGCTCCCCCCACAACTAGCACCACAACGCTGCCCACACAACTAGCACCACCACGCTGCCAACACAACTAGCACCATCACACTGCCAACACAACTAGCACCACCACGCTCCCCCACAACTAGCACCACCACACTGCCCACACAACTAGCACCACCACACTGCCCACACAACTAGCACCACCACACTGCCCACACAACTAGCACCACCACGCTGCCCCCACAACTAGCACCACCACGCTGCCCACACAACTAGCACCATCACACTGCCAACACAACTAGCACCACCACGCTGCCCACACAACTAGCACCACCACACTGCCCACACAACTAGCACCACCACACTGCCAACACAACTAGCACCACCACACTGCCAACACAACTAGCACCACCACACTGCCAACACAACTAGCACCACCACACTGCCAACACAACTAGCACCACCACGCTGCCAACACAACTAGCACCACCACACTGCCCCCACAACTAGCACCACCACGCTCCCCCACAACTAGCACCACCACGCTCCCCCCACAACTAGCACCACCACGCTGCCCCCACAACTAGCACCACCACGCTGCCAACACAACTAGCACCACCACGCTGCCCACACAACTAGCACCACCACGCTGCCCCCACAACTAGCACCACCACGCTGCCCACACAACTAGCACCACCACGCTGCCCCCACAACTAGCACCACCACGCTCCCCCCACAACTAGCACCACCACGCTGCCCACACAACTAGCACCACCACGCTGCCAACACAACTAGCACCACCACACTGCCAACACAACTAGCACCACCACGCTGCCCACACAACTAGCACCACCACGCTGCCCCCACAACTAGCACCACCACGCTCCCCCCACAACTAGCACCACCACGCTGCCAACACAACTAGCACCACCACACTGCCCACACAACTAGCACCACCACGCTCCCCCCACAACTAGCACCACCACGCTGCCCACACAACTAGCACCACCACGCTGCCAACACAACTAGCACCACCACGCTGCCCACACAACTAGCACCACCACGCTGCCAACACAACTAGCACCACCACACTGCCAACACAACTAGCACCACCACGCTGCCAACACAACTAGCACCACCACACTTCCCACACAACTAGCACCACCACACTGCCAACACAACTAGCACCACCACGCTCCCCCACAACTAGCACCACCACACTGCCAACACAACTAGCACCACCACGCTGCCAACACAACTAGCACCACCACACTGCCAACACAACTAGCACCACCACACTGCCAACACAACTAGCACCACCACAATGCCAACACAACTAGCACCACCACACTGCCAACACAACTAGCACCACCACGCTCCCCCCACAGCTAGCACCACCACACTGCCAACACAACTAGCACCACCACGCTGCCCACACAACTAGCACCACCACACTGCCCCCACAACTAGCACCACCACGCTGCCCCCACAACTAGCACCACCACACTGCCAACACAACTAGCACCACCACGCTGCCCACACAACTAGCACCACCACGCTGCCCACACAACTAGCACCACCACGCTCCCCCACAACTAGCACCACCACGCTGCCCACACAACTAGCACCACCACGCTCCCCCACAACTAGCACCACCACGCTGCCCACACAACTAGCACCACCACGCTGCCCACACAACTAGCACCACCACACTGCCCACACAACTAGCACCACCACGCTGCCCACACAACTAGCACCACCACACTGCCCACACAACTAGCACCACCACACTGCCCACACAACTAGCACCACCACGCTGCCCACACAACTAGCACCACCACGCTGCCCACACAACTAGCACCACCACACTGCCCACACAACTAGCACCACCACGCTGCCCACACAACTAGCACCACCACACTGCCCACACAACTAGCACCACCACACTGCCCACACAACTAGCACCACCACGCTGCCACACAACTAGCACCACCACGCTGCCCACACAACTAGCACCACCACACTGCCCACACAACTAGCACCACCACGCTGCCCACACAACTAGCCCCACCACGCTGCCCACACAACTAGCACCACCACGCTGCCCACACAACTAGCACCACCACACTGCCCACACAACTAGCACCACCACGCTGCCCACACAACTAGCAGGATTTGGGTAAATTTGGGTGGATTTGGGTAATTCTATGGACCCTCTTGTGAGTGATAGTTCATTGTGTACCCTATACTCATTCTGTGAGTTGTAGTTCATTATTTGTATTCCATACTCATCATCAAGATGTGTATTTTACCAGCATGGTAATATAAATTCNCACACACACACACACACCACAAACACCACACACACACACACACACAGGGTTACTTGAATTCTACGACCAGGCAACAAAAATAAGCAAGAAAGAGAAGGGTGGGCAGACTGCATTTTTGGATTGTCAGAAAGCCTTTGATACAGTGCCACACAAGAGGCTAGTGAAAAAGCTGGAGATGCAGGCTGGAGTGAAAGGGAAGGTACTCCGTTGGATACAGGAGTACCTAAGCAACAGGAGACAAAGAGTCAGTGTGAGGGGTGAGGTCTCAGATTGGCGAGACGTTACGAGTGGAGTCCCGCAGGGGTCAGTCCTTGGACCTATACTGTTTCTGATATATGTAAATGATCTCCCAGAGGGTATAGAATCGTTTCTCTCAATGTTTGCCGATGATGCAAAAATTATGAGGAGGATTGAAACCGAGGACGATAGTAGGAGGCTACAAGACGACCTAGACAGACTGAGTGAATGGTCCAACAAATGGCTGTTGAAGTTCAACCCGAGTAAATGCAAAGTAATGAAACTAGGCAGTGGAAACAGGAGGCCAGACACAGGATACAGAATAGGAGATGAAGTACTTAATGAAACGGACAGAGAGAAAGATCTAGGAGTTGATATCACACCAAACCTGTCTCCTGAAGCCCACATAAAAAGGATAACATCTGCGGCATATGCGAGGCTGGCTAACATCAGAACAGCGTTCAGGAACCTGTGTAAGGAATCATTCAGAATCTTGTACACCACATATGTAAGACCAATCCTGGAGTATGCAGCCCAGCATGGAGCCCGTACCTTGTCAAGCACAAGACGAAGCTGGAAAAAGTCCAAAGGTATGCCACTAGACTAGTCCCAGAACTAAGAGGCATGAGTTACGAGGAAAGGCTGCGGGAAATGCACCTTACGACACTGGAAGACAGAAGAGTAAGGGGAGATATGATCACAACCTACAAAATCCTCAGAGGAATCGACCGGGTAGACAAGGACAAACTATTCAACACTGGGGGGACGCGAACAAGGGGACACAGGTGGAAACTGAGTACCCACATGAGCCACAGAGACGTTAGAAGGAACTTTTTCAGTGTCAGAGTAGTTAACGGATGGAATGCATTAGGCAGTGATGTGGTGGAGGCTGACTCCATACACAGTTTCAAGGGTAGATATGATAGAGCCCAGTAGGCTCGGGAATCTGTACACCAGTTGATTGACAGTTGAGAGGCGGGACCAAAGAGCCAAAGCTCAACCCCCGCAAGCACAAATAGGTGAGTACAAATAGGTGACACACACACACACACACACACACACCACACACACACACACACACACACACACACACACACACACACACACACACACACACACACACACAGGTACAACAAAGACTGAGACCGAGTGATAAAGATAGTGTTTGCAAAGGAGAGCACAAAGGAGAAGATTCTATCAAGGAAGAGCTCCCTGAAAAACGTGGGAGAATTAAAAAATGTATTCCTCCAGAGAGACATGATAAGGGAGGAGAGAGCCGTGGTGGCAGAAGCAAGGAAGAGGCGCAGGGCGAGAAGGGAAAACCACGAAGTCATGGCTCCAAACACAACACCCCCAGAGGCGAGGGGGAACCCACAACCAGCTACCCAGTAACACCAGAGAGGAGGACAACACCGCCACCCTCCTCTGCATAGAAAACTCCCCTACAACAAACCCTCCCTGCCCCCACTCAAATGTTCAGCCAAACCTCCCTACCCCCACACACAATGCTCACCCTTCTACTCCTCCCCTCCTCCCGCCGAGTCCCCCCTACCCCCTTTCCTTCCTGTCATCCCTCCCCTTTCACCTCAAACCCTCCCTGTACCTCCCCCTTCACTGGATCCCCCGCCCCTCATCCCAGTTTCCTCTGAGATCCTGTTATCTACCTCACAGGTCCTCACACCCATGGAACAGCTTCCCCCACCAGCAGAACACTCACCAAGGAGGGGATTTGAGAAGGGACAGAAGAAAGTGAGCCTCAAAGCAATGAACACTAACATAGATGGAATTACAAATAAAGCAAATGGACTTGGAGAATGGGTACTAGAGGCAAACCCAGACATAATAGCCCTCACAGAAACAAAGCTAACGAAAACGATAACAAACGCAGTGTTCCCACAGGACTATTATGTTATGAGGAAAGAGAGGGAAGGAAGAGGTGGTGGTGGTGTAGCTCTGCTGGTAAGAAAAGGCTGGATTTTGAGGAGATGGTTATTCAGGGCTGTGAAGGTTTCAGTGACTACATAGCAGGTACCATAACAAATGGAGGGAAAAAATTATAGTCGTAGTCATATATAATCCACCACCAAATGACAGAAGACCCAGACAGGAATATGATAGAAACAACATGGCCACCATTAAAATAATAGAAAGAGCAGCTTCTGTTGCTAGCAGGAATGGATCTGGACTACTAATTATGTGAGACTTCAACCATGGGAAGATAGATTGGGAGAACTGAGACCTGCATGGAGGACCAGGAACATGGAGAGCTAAGCTGCTGGACGTGGCAACAAGAAACGTTCTAAGCCAGCACATCAAGGAACCAACAAGAATGGGAGGAGAAGATGAACCAGCAATGCTTGATTTGATATTTACCCTAAATGAGTGGGATATAAGGGAAGTTAAGATGGAAGCGCCCTTGGGAATGAGTGATCACAGTGTATTGAACTTTGAGTACCTGGTAGACCTAGGATTTATCTCCCCCAAAACAGAACTAGGAATCAAAAGGCTGGCATACTGAAAGGGGAATTATGAACAGATGAGAAGTTTCCTAAAGGAAATACCTTGGGACACAGACCTCAGAGATAAGTCTGTACAAGGTATGATGGACTATGTTACCCAAAAGTGTCAGGAGGCAGTAAACAGGTTCATCCTGGCCCAAAGGGAAAAATTCGAGAAGCAACAGAAGAATCCATGGTATAATAGGGCATGTATGGAAGCGAAGAAACTGAACAAAAGGGCGTGGAGGAACTTCCGGAATTACAGAACACCAGAAAGCAGAGAGAGATACCAGGGAACCAGGAATGAGTACGTCAGGATGCGAAGAGCAGAGAAAAGTTTTGAAAATGATATAGCAACCAAAGCCAAGACCGAACCAAAGCTACTCCACAGTCACATCAGAAGGAAAACAACAGTGAAAGAACAGGTATTGAAACTTAGAACAGGCGATGACAGGTATCCAGAGAATGACAAAGAGGTGGGTGAAGAACTCAACAAGAGGTTCCAGGAGGTCTTCACAATAGAACAAGGTGAGGTCACTGTGCTAGGAGAAAGGGAGGTAAACCGGGAGGCCTTGGAACAGTTCGAAATTACGAGAGAGGAGGCCAAGAGACACCTGCTGGATCTGGATGTTAGAAAGGCTGTTGGTCCTGACGGGATCTCACCATGGGAACTGAAAGAGTGTGCAGAGGCACTTTGCTTGCCACTCTCCATAGTGTATAGTAAGTCACTGGAGACGGGAGACCTACCAGAAATATGGAAGACGGGGAATGTGGTCCCAATATACAAAAAGGGCGACAGGCAAGAGGCACTAAACTACAGGCCAGTGTCCTTGACTTGTATACCATGCAAGGTGATGGAGAAGATCGTGAGACAAAACCTAGTAACACATCTGGAGAGAAGGGACTTTGTGACAAATTGACAACATGGAGTCAGGGAGGGTAAATCTTACCTGACTGGCTTAATAGAATTCTACGACCAGGTGACAAAGATTAAGTAAGAAAGAGAAGGCTGGGCGGACTGCATTTTCTTGCATTGTCGTAAAGCCTTTGACACAGTACCGTATAAGAGGATGGTACATAATCTGGAGAGACAGGCAGGTGTAGCTGGTAAGGTATCCCGCAGGGCACTGTACTCGGTCCTATCTTGTTTCTAATATATGTAAATGATCTCCCGGAGGGTATAGATTCATTTCTCTCAATGTTTGCTGACGATATCAAAATTCTGAGAAGGATTAAGATGGTGGAGGACTGCTTAAGGATTCAAGAAGACCTAGACAAGCTCAAGGAATGGTCAAGCTGGTTGTTAGAGTTTAACCAAGCAAATGTAATGTAATGAAGATAGTTGTAGGGAGCAGGAGGCCAGATACTAGGTATCATCTGGGAGATGAAATTCTTCATGCGTCAGAGAGAGAAAAAGACTTGGGGTTTGACGTCATGCCAGACCTGTCCTTTGCAGCCTATAATAAGAGGATAACATCAGCGGCATATGCCAGGCTGGCCAACATAAGGACGGCATTCAGAAACTTGTGTAAGGAATCATTCAGAACTTTGTATAACACGTATGTCAGGCCAATCGTGGAGTATGCAGCCCCAGCATGGAGTTCATATCTAGTCAAGGATAAGACTAAACTGGAAAAGTTTCAAAAGTTTGCCACCAGACTAGTACCCGAGCTGAGAGGTATGAGCTACGAGGAGAGACTACGGGAATTAAACCTCACTTCGCTGGAAGACAGAAGAGTTAGGGGGGACATGATCACCACATTTAAGATTCTGAAGGGAATTGATAGGGTAGATAAAGACAGGCTATTTAACACAAGAGGCACACGCACTAGGGGACACAGGTGGAAACTGAGTGCCCAAATGAACCAAAGAAATATTAGAAAGAACTTTTTCAGTGTCAGAGTGGTTGACAAATGGAATGCATTAGGAAGTGATGTGGAGGAGGCTGACTCCATACACAGTTTCAAGTGTAGATATGATAGAGCCCAACAGGCTCAGGAACCTGTACACCTGTTGATTGACGGTTGAGAGGCGGGACCAAAGAGCCAGAGCCCAACCCCTAAAGCACAATTAGGTGAGTACACACACACACACACACACACACACACACTCACACACACACACACACACACACACACACACACACACACACACACACACACACACACACACACACACACACACACACACACATGAAGATAGGTGGTGACCACACAGCCGTGGTGGGCAGAAGTGGGGTCTGGGTAGCTCTTGGGAAGCTAGTGAATTGGGAAGCATAATCAGTGTATATGAGTGATTGAATAACTAGTAAGCTCACTCTAACCACAAGGAAGTGAAGAAAAACAGTAGAAACAGCAAAATTTAAAATAAGTGTTGAGTACATCGTTTGATTGGGGAATTGTGGAGCTGACCAGCGTGGACGTGACCTCACGAGCTGTGACGCCGAGACGCCGGGACCTCACCTGACGAGCCGCGTGGAGTACTTTCTCGCCTGTTTGTGCTGCAGATTGTGCAAGGTATTGTGGAGCGTCTTTTTTGGCTAGGTTCTTACTGCAATGACAAGATCAGGAAGGGCTTCAGGGGCAATCACCAGCAGGGACGAGGAGGAGGACAGATTTATAGACAAATTTATAGGTAAATTTATAGAGAGAAGGAACAATTGGATGGAGGATCTAATCCAAGGGATTAAAAGCGAGTTATTTCAGCAAATACAGGATGTAGTAGAAAGGCAAAAACAGGAGCTTATGCTCTATATTGAGGAAGAGATTAGAAAGGAAAGAGAGGACTGGAAGAGGGAATGTACTCGGATCACAAACATATTTGGAAGGAATAACAGAATGGATAAGGACAGAGGATTAGTGGGGGATGGGTTAGTGAGTGTGGTTGGGATGGGAAATCTCCAGGGGAGGGGCTACCAGCATGATATTGAATTATTGAAGAGAAGGACCATTATAATACCCGGATTATTCGAATCAGGGGCACCAACAAGACAAGAAAGGATAGAGAAGGAAAAATATGAATTACATGAGATATTGAGATGTATTGGAGCAGGAATGGCAGAAAACGAGGTGGACATCAGCCGCCAGGTTGTACCTTACAATTGTACCAAGAATAGACCTGTTCTGGTGCAATTCTCCAATGAGGAGGCTGTGGAGTACATAATGAGGAACAAGCATTTACTCAGAGGAAGTGAAACCCATTACAATGTGTTTATTGAGAGGTATATGATGAAAGGTGAGCAAATAGCCCACAGGAATAGATGGCAAACACGACACCGTACCCCTATCCTTTCACGTAGCCTCACCTCCCAGGTCACCTCCCAGGTCACATCCTCCCCAACTCAGCCCTCCTACACTTCCCCTCTGCCTCAGCCACCCAAACCCCCCCTGTCCCTTCCTCATTTGCACTTCCCCAACAACTCCTTTGCCCCGGCAACATCACACCTGTCAACGACCCCAGTGGGTCAAGCCATGCCCTTACCAAACCGCCTTCCCCCCCCCTCCCCTACTATTCCCTCCTATTCCCATGTCCCTTCTACCCCATTGCCTTTAATTCCATCTGCTCCATCCCAGCTTCCACTGCACCCCTGTTCCACTCACCCCCAAACCCCAACCAACCCTCACCCCTCCTATGCACCCCCAGCCCACATTTAACTCCCTCACCTTGTGACCCCCTAACACCTTCCCCCATCTCCCTCTTCCCTCTTCTACCCCAAAACCCCCACCTACCCCTGATCCCCCCCCCTAACTAATACACCCTCTCTTCTACTCCCAGCACCCTTGCTCCATTCTCCCATCAGCCCTCTGCCCTCAATATCCCTTTCCCCAACCTCTCAACCTCTATCTGACTCTCAGTCTCACTCTACTTCTCAACCCCCCCCCCTATGCCATTCAGACTCTCCCAAATTTGCAGACCCATTATGCCCTTCCTACACCCCTAGATGCCCAGACCCCATTCGCCTACCAGGCACTCCCAGACACCCCCCCCCCAATCCAACCCAGCCCCCATTCGCCCCCAGACACCCCCCAGTCCCCCCCAGACCCCTGATGAAAGGGGAACTCTGGCACCAGAGTTTCCAAAAAGAGTCTCAAGGTTTGGTACATCAATGCTGATGGGGTATCCAATAAAGCAGAAGAGATAAAAGAAAGAGTAAGTGAGGCAGACCCAGACATAGTTGCAATAATGGAAACTAAAATAAATGGCATGATCTCGGATGCAATCTTTCCAGAGGCGTACCAGGTATAAGAAAAGAAAGGACACAGAGACAGGGAGGGGGAGAGGCACTCCTAATAAAGCGGAAATGGAAGTTTGATGAGCTGGAAAATCCGGGAACCAATGAAAACACGAGCTCCATACATGGAACTCTGTCAGTGGATGAGAAGAAGATTGTAATCTTGATAATCTACAATCCACCACCAAACAGTAGAAGGTCCAGGCAGGAGTATGAGGACAGGAACAAGGCATGTATAGATGAACTGCAGAGAACATATTTCATATTTCCACTTTGTTGAAAGTTGCATCCAGCCGCTTTAGTTGCATCCAGTTTACAACACTGGATGCAACTAAAGCGGTTGGACCAGACAAAGTATCACCGTGGATATTAAAAGAGGCAGCGCAGGCTCTCAGCGTGCCTCTGGCAATGATCTTTAATGAGTCACTTATGTCGGGAGAATTGCTCAGTTGCTGGAAGGAGGCAAATGTCGTACCGATTTTTAAGAAAGGTGATAGGGAGGAGGCACTTAACTACAGAAGCGTATCATTGACAAACATCCCCTGCAAAATACTTGAAAGAATAATTAGGGTAAGACTTGTTGAGCACCTGGAGAGCATTGGGTTTGTAAACAAGCACCAACATGGGTTCTGGACAGGGAAATCATGCCTAACAAACCTTTTAGAATTCTATGACAAAGTAACAAGGGTAAGGCAGGACAGAGAAGGCTGGGCAGACTGCATATTTCTTGACTGCCAAAAGGCCTTTGATACAGTACCGCACATGAGACTGCTTTACAAACTTGAGAGGCAGGCAGGAGTAAGCGGAAAGGCCCTAGCATGGGTGAGGAACTACCTAACAGGAAGGAGCCAGAGGGTAATGGTAAGGGGCGAGAAGTCGGACTGGCGAACAGTGACGAGTGGAGTACCTTAAGGATCGGTGCTGGGCCCAATCCTCTTTCTAATTTACGTAAATGATATGTTTACAGGAGTGGAATCATACATGTCAATGTTTGTGGGTGACGCAAAATTAATGAGAAGAGTTGTGACAGATGAAGATTGTAGGATCCTCCAAGAGGACTTAAACTGGTTGCAGAGATGGTCAGGGAAATGGCTACTGGAGTTCAACACCAGTAAATATAAAGTTATGGAAATGGGATCAGGTGGTAGACGACCAAAAGGACAGTACACAATGAAGGGGAACTGCCTACCTGTAACGATTCGAGAAAGAGACCTGGGAGTGGATGTGACACCTAATCTAACTCCTGAGGCACATATAAATAGGGTAACGACAGCAGCGTACTCTACACTGGTGAAAATTAGAACTTCATTCAGAAACCTAAGTGAGGAGGGTTTTAGGGTGCTTTACACTGCATACGTGAGACCAGTCTTAGAGAGTGCCGCGCCATCATGGAGCCCCCACCTGAAGAAACACATAAGGAAATTAGAGAAGGTTCAGAGGTTTGCGACGAGGCTTGTCCCAGAGTTACGAGGGATGGGATATGAAGTACGTCTGAGGGAACTGAACCTTATGACACTAGAGAAAAGAAGGGAGAGAGGAGATATGATAGAAACATATAAAATACTCAGGGGAATTGACAAAGTGGAAATAGATGAAATGTTCACATGTAATAATAACAGAACGAGGGGACATGGGGGGAAACTGGAAACTCAGATGAGCCACAGAGATGTTAGGAAGTTTTTTTTTAGCGTGAGAGTAGTGGAAAAATAGAATGCACTTGGGGAGCAGGTTGTGAAAGCAAACTCTATTCATAATTTTAAAATTAGGTATGATAGGGAAATGGGACAGGAGTCATTCCTGTAAACAACCGATGGCTGGAAAGGCGGGATCCAAGAGCCAATGCTCGATCCTGAAAGCACAAATAGGTGAGTACAAATAGGCGAGTACACACACACACACACGTTCAAAACATGTTTAAACACACACACACAAACATTCATCCTCTGAGAGGTGGGGTTCAGGAACTGAAGCTCAACCCCCACATAAGCACAATTAGGGTTACACCCCTCAAACACCGAGGTGAGTACAACTAGGTGAGCTTACACTCACACGCGCAGGTGCGCACGCACACACAAAAAACATTCTTTGACTAAGAGGTGGGGCCCTAGAACTGAAACTCGACCCCACATAAGCACAATTAGGGTTACACCAAACAAACACTGATCCCTAACTTCACACACAGAAATCACAATTGCGTGATGCATCAAATGACCAAATTCACAAGGGCCGTGACGAGGATTCGAACCTGCGTCCGAGAGTATCCCAGACTTTGCCTTAATCGACTGAGCTACGACATGGTCAAAAGGAGTTGAAACCGAAGTTCTACTGAACTTACTGGATCCTTCAGCCTCTCCGAGGCACAAACCAGGGTTTTACACAACTCCCCCCATGCACTCAAGCTATGTCAATAGGCCGTTCTCCCTCTTCGCCCTTACTTCATTACACAAAGAAATTACAATGGCCTTTTGACATAGCTCGAGTGCATGGGGGGAGTTGTGTAAAACCCTGGTTTGTGCCTCGGAGAGGCTGCAGGATCCAGTAAGTTCAGTAGAACTTCGGTTTCAACTCCTTTTGACCATGTCGTAGCTCAGTCGATTAAGGCAAAGTCTGGGATACTCTCGGACGCAGGTTCGAATCTTCACAGCCCTTGTGGGTTTGTTCACTGATGCCTAACACTGATAATCACATTTAAGTAGCGATTAAGTACTGATAAGCACACTAAATTAATACACTTTGCTTGTTCCTAGATAACATATTTGATAACAACCACTCTAACATCAGATCTTAGTGGGATAACAGGTGTCTCGCCCTGTCATGTGTGCAACTACTCACATAACTTCCCACTAACCCATTAACCACATAACATGTCACTAATCCATTAACCACATAACATGTCACTAACCCATTAACCACATAACATGCCACTAACCCATTAACCACATAACATGCCACTAACTACATAACATGCCACTAACCCACTTTAACCACATAACATGCCACTAACCACATAACATGCCACTAACCCATTAACCACATAACATGCCACTAACCCATTAACCACATAACATGCCACTAACCACATAACATGTCACTAACCACATAACATGCCACTAACCCATTAACCACATAACATGCCACTAACCCATTAACCACATAACATGCCACTAACCCATTAACCACATAACATGCCACTAACTACATAGCATGCCACTAACCCATTAACCACATAACATGCCACTAACTACATAACATGCCACTAACCCATTAACCACATAACATGCCACTAACTACATAACATGTCACTAACCCATTAACCACATAACATGCCACTAACCCATTAACGACATAACATGCCACTAACCACATAACATGTCACTAACCACATAACATGCCACTAACCCATTAACCACATAACATGCCACTAACCCATTAACCACATAACATGCCACTAACCACATAACATGTCACTAACCCATTAACCACATAACATGTCACTAACCACATAACATGTCACTAACCACATAACATGCCACTAACCATATAACATGTCACTAACCACATAACATGCCACTAACCCATTAACCACATAACATGCCACTAACCCATTAACCACATAACATGTCACTAACCCATTAACCACATAACATGTCACTAACCCATTAACCACATAACATGTCACTAACCCATTAACCACATAACATGTCACTAACCCATTAACCACATAACATGCCACTAACCCATAACATGTCACTAACCCATTAACCACATAACATGCCACTAACCACATAACATGTCACTAACCCATTAACCACATAACATGCCACTAACCACATAACATGTCACTAACCCATTAACCACATAACATGCCACTAACCCATAACATGTCACTAACCCACTATCCACATAACATGCCACTAACCCACTATCCACATAACATGCCACTAACCCACTATCCACATAACATGCCACTAACTACATGACATACCACTAACACAACGTGACACATAACATAACACTAACCCATTAACCACCTAACATGCCACTAACCCACTAGCCACATTGCAATGCCACTAACCCACAAACTACATATCATGGCACTAACTACATATCATGGCACTAACTACATATCATGGCACTAACCCACTAGCCACATAACATGCCACTAACCCACTAACTATATATCATGGCACTAACACACTAACCATATTTCATGCCACTAACTATATTTTTCCAGGGGCATAGGAGTGTAACAAGAGACTTAAAACTAGGCACCCCGCAGGGAGGAGTCCTCAGTCCTATCTTATTTAATATCTTATTAATAAACACGCTGTTAAACTCTGTACCGAGCAAACCCAACGTCCACATCATTAGCTATGCTGATGATATAATGATACACACCACTGGGTATGCTAATACGCTGAACAATCTTAACTGTGTATTAGATTCATGTCAGGACCTAGGTTAAGTCATCTCAGCAGAGAAAACAATGATACATAATCGTCGTCAACCCAGGCAGGGAGGAGCTGTTCGCAAGATGCAACTGTCTGATAGCTCCCAACTTGACTATGTAAACAGATTCAAATACCTTAGCCTTGAGGTGTCACTGTATGGTCCTGTTGTATTCAGACTCTGTCGTCAGTGTAAAGAGAGGCTCCGAGCTCTCAAGGCTATTGCAGGTTATCACTCAGGCTACGGTACCAATGTCAGAATTGTCAAAATGATGTACCTTGCATACATCAGATCTTTAGTGGATTATGCTGCACCTCTGCTTGTTTTGATGCCTGAAAGCTTGGAGAGCTTGAAAAATTGCAGAACCAAGCCTTAAGGATAATCCTTGGATGCCCTCGTACTACAAAGATACTTAACATGAGAAAGGAACTTAATATTCCGAGCGGTGTTGATCGTGTTACTGAAATTAACTGTCAAATCGGTTTAAAAATGCTTAGGCTAACTCATCCTAACCCTTGCACAGAAGCCCTCCAGAATTTCTTTATTGAAGGTCTACATTGTTCCAAATGGATAATTAAAACTAGAACTGAGCTCAGAATGAATCACATATATAATTTGTACCAAGAGAGAGAAAACAACGGCACTTTCCTACACCGTGGTAGATTACGCTCTTTCCAATTCAATCCCTCCCTTTCCACCCAAGAATCAAATTAGAGATCATCCCAAGCTTCGTCTTGAGGCAAAGCTCAATGCCTTAAACCATATTGATGCTCTGTCCACAGAGCATTCTCTCTCTCTCAAATCATATACACTGATGGTTCCCTACACCGCACCATGGGTGCAGCTGGAAATGCAGTTGTCCTGACAATGGGCTATGGCTTATATTTTGAGCGGGGAGTCCGTATAAACAACTGGGCCTCTACACTTCAGACCGAACTATTTGCCTTCCTTCTTGCACTGAAATGTGTACAAGTCTCCAAACTTGATAAATTAATTGTAAATGACTCTATCATCCTTAATTGCTCTCAAATCTTTAAGACATATCTGTGACATGCTCGTGTCTGAAGCTAGACACAAGTGCAACAAAACTGTTATTCATGGTAACAGAGTCCATTTCATGTGGACTCCATATCAAGTTGGCCTCCGAATGCATGATAGAGCTGATGAGTTACCCAAGGAATCTGTCTTTAAAGGAGAAATTGAGAATAACCTTGGATTGTCAATAAGCAGTTTGAGAGCAATAGTACCTTACCTTGAGGTGCTTCCGGGGCTCAGCGTCCCCGCGGCCCGGTCGTCGACCAGGCCTCCTGGTTGCTGGACTGATCAACCAGGCTGTTAGACGCGGCTGCTCGCAGCCTGACGTATGAGTCACAGCCTGGTTGATCAGGTATCCTTTGGAGGTGCTTATCCAGTTCTCTCTTGAACACTGTGAGGGGTTTGCCAGTTATGCCCCTTATGTGTAGCGGAAGCGTGTTGAACAGTCTCGGGCCTCTGATGTTGAAAGAGTTCTCTCTCAGAGTACCTGTTGCACCTCTGCTTTTCAACGGGGGTATTCTGCACATCCTGCCATGTCTTCTGGTCTCATGTGATGTTATTTCCGTGTGCAGGTTTGGGACCAGCCCCTCAATTATTTTCCACGTGTAAATTATTATGTATCTCTCCCGCCTGCGCTCAAGGGAGTACAGATTTAGGCTCTTTAGTCTGTCCCAGTAATTTAGATGTTTTATTGAGTGGATTCTAGCAGTGAAGGATCTCTGCACGCTCTCCAGGTCAGCAATTTCTCCAGCTTTGAAAGGGGCTGTCATTGTGCAGCAGTACTCCACTCTAGAGAGCACAAGCGTTTTGAAAAGTATCATCATCGGTATAGCATCTCTAGTGTGAAAAGTTCTTGTTATCCAACCTGTCATTTTTCTTGCAGTTGTGACGGCTACTTTATTGTGTTCTTTAAAGGTAAGGTCTTCCGACATGAGTACACCCAGATCCTTTACATTGCCTTTTCGTTCTATGTTATGATTTGCCTGAGTTTTGTACGTGGTTTCCGCTTTTATATTTTCAATTTTTCCGTAGCGCATGAGCTGGAACTTATCCTCGTTAAACACCATATTATTTTCTGTAGCCCATAGAAAGACCTGATCTACATCTGATTGGAGGTTTGCTGTGTCCTCTATGTTGCCAACTCTCATGAAAATCCTAGTGTCATCTGCAAAGGATGATACAGTACTATAGGTTGTGTTCTTGTCTATGTCGGATATGAGGATGAGAAAAAGTACTGGGGCAAGCACAGTACCCTGGGGGACTGAGCTCTTCACGATTGATGGGCTGGATTTTATTTTGTTGACTATTACACATTGGGTTCTGTTAGTCAGGAAATTGTAGATCCATCTGCCTATTTTCCGGTAATTCCTTTTGAACGCATTTTATGTGCAATAACACCATGGTCACATTTATCAAAAGCTTTTGCGAAATCTGTGTAAATTACATCAGCGTTTTGTTTGTCTTCCATAGCATCTAATGCCATATCATAGTGGTCCAGCAACTGCGACAGGCAAGACCGCCCTGTTCTGAAACCATGTTGTCCGGGGTTATGGAGATGCTGTGATTCCATGTATTTTGTGATCTTACTTCTTAGCACTCTCTCAAAATTTTTATGATGTGCGATGTTAGTGCTATCGGTCTGTAATTTTTTGCCTCTGCCTTATTTCCTCCTTTATGGAGTGGTGCTATCTCTGCTGTTTTTAGTATGTCAGGGATAACGCCAGTATCTAGGCTTTGTCTCCACAGAATGTGAAGGGCCTGCGATAGTGGTTTTTTACAGTTCTTGATGAATATGGAGTTCCAAGAATCCGGGCCTGGTGCAGAGTGCATAGGCATACTGTTTATGGCTTCTTCAAAATCTAGTGGGGATAGGTCGACGTCTGATATATGATTTGATGTTGGTATCATATCCATGAAAAATTCATTTGGGTTATCAATCTTTAGTGCGTTTAATGGCTCGCTGAAAACAGAGTCATACTGCTTCCTCAGTAACTCGCTCATTTCTTTGTTGTCATCGGTGAAAGTTCCATCTACCTTTCGCAGGGGCCCGATACTAGATGTGGTTTTTGATCTTGATTTTGCATAGGAGAAAAAATATTTCGGATTTCTCTCTATTTCACTGATGGCCTTTTGCTCTCTTTGCCTCTCCTGGGTTTTGTATGATTCTTGTAGCTTGAGTTCAATTGTTTCTATTTCTCTACCTAACCTTCCTCGCCGTTCTTGAGATAGGGTGCGACTCTCAAGTTGTTCCGCGATTCGTTTTCTTCGCCTATATAGGGAACGACGTTCCCGTTCCAGTCTGCATCTCTTTCTCTTTTTTCTTAGGGGTATGCGGTTTGAACATATTTCTAGTGCTACTGAGCTTATTTTTTCCAGGCACTGGTTCAGGTTTGCATTTTCTAGCTGTTCTTCCCAGTTTATTTCTGTGAAGTCCTGGTTTATTTGCTCCCAGTTTATCTGTTTATTATTGAAGTTGAATTTGCTGAAATCTCCTCCACCGGGAATCTGGACTGGTTTTGAAGGTCCATTCCCCATGGTTGTCAGAACTTCAATTAAGTTGTGATCTGAGTAACAGGTATTTGTAATCATTATGTTCCCGATCAATTCATCATTATTAGTGAAAATGAGGTCCAGCGTGTTCTCCTTCCTAGTTGGTTCTACTATTTGCTGGTTTAAGGCAAACCTATCGCACATCCGTAGCAGGTCATTTGCATGTGCCTGTTCATTTAGGCTACTTCCTGGTATTCTTTCTGATATTACTGTATTAGCCAGGTGCTTCCATTTCAGGTGCCGTAGGTTGAAGTCCCCAAGCAGGATGATGTTCGGAGCTGGATTTGTGAGGTTTTCCAAGCAGTGTTCTATTTTCATTAGTTGGTCTTTAAACTGCTGAGGGTTTGCCTCCGGTGACTTATATACAAGGACAACAACTACATTTAGGATCTCTATTTTGACTATAAGCACTTCCACCATATCATTTGAGGTGTTTAGGAGCTCAGTACAGATGAGTGTGTCTTTGATGTAGAGGCTGACCCCACCCTGAAGCCGGTGTTTCCTATCACATCTGAAAAGATTGTACTCCGAGATCCATATTTCACCATCAAGGTAGTCCTTAGTGTGAGTTTCCGTTAGGGCTGCAAACACTGCATTTGCTTCATGAAGGAGACCATCTATAAAGTGAACTTTGTTGGATTTGCGTGTTTTTATACCCTGGATGTTGGCAAATATAAATGATGTTATCGTGTTAGTGGAAGTGCTGGATGCTTTACTTGGTGTTAATATCTGAGGCTCTGGTAAGGAGGCCACTGTGTTTGCGTCCTCTCTAGCATTTGACCGAGTTGGTGATAGAGTCTGGTCATTTTTAGCCATTCTTCTCCTCCTCCTCTTGCTAAAAAATTATCCCGGTTGATGGAGTAGTGGCTGTTTTCATAGTGGTAGTCTGTCGGTTTTCTTCGCCTGGTACCTCTTATATGAAAAGCTGGACATTCAGCATTGAAGCACTCTTTCCTGTCCAAAGAGTTCTTACAGATTTCTGGGTGAAAGAATTCACAGCTTTTGGTAGTACACCAAGAACTTCAACAAAATCTTGTAGATCTGAGACAAAGTAAATTTACATAAGTAATTCCATCTATCATCACATTATCATGCAAGAGGTGCCACACATCTGTGGTTCATCCAATAAAATCAGCAGACTTCTAGATGTTACTCCTGCTCGACTTAGATTCGGTTACAAGTATCTCTGGAAATTCTCATTATCTGCTGATGTAGACCTGACCAAATGTAAACTGTGCCAACAAAATTATTCGCACACCCTCTGTCACTATGTGATGGGGTGCGAAATGATACGTGAATTCAGAAACAACTCTATAACAAATGTTAAAGAAATGTGTTAATATTTCATTCAAAATGATCTGCTTCCAGTAGTCTTCGCCAAATATTCCCAGTTCGCTAACTGTAGGTAGTAACTAAGTGATTGTAACCTATCCACCTCTGCCCACTGGATGTGGGGTGGTGCATTACAAACATATCAATTGTGACACTAACTCTCCACATATGTCAGTTGCTTAATTTAGAAACTGAACTTGTGGTCGGTCTCGAGCCCATTGTTGATGTGACAATGTGTATTGAATTTTGTAACTAGTTCATCAAGATTGTAACTTGGTTAGCTAAATGAATTGTGGGGTTCAGTTCCTGAGCCCATTATTTGCCTCTGTAACCCTTTCTGCTACCGCCCACAGGATAGATATGGGTTGTATAATAAATTAACTAAAATAAACATCATCGCGTCAACAATGGGCTTGAGACCGACCACAAGTACAGTTTCTAAATTAAGCAACTGACATATGTGGAGAGCTAGTGTCACAATTTATATGTTTGTCCTCATACCCCCCATCCAGTGGGAAGCGGTGGATAGGTTACAATCACTTAGTTACTACCTAGAGTTAGCAAACTGGGGATATTTGGCTAAGATTTCTGGCAGCAGATCATTTTAAACTGAATATTTACTGACCCTATCTGGTACAGTGTCAGCCCTGTGGCCCTCACCCGTTCCTGGTACGAGAGTTGACTTAGCTCTGGAATGATTTATGTTGCATTTTCTCCAGAGCAGCTATGTCCTCCTGAAGATGAGGTCTCCATCCTTGGATACCGTAACCCAAATGGGACTCACCAGTGATGTATACAGTTGTAACACTACCTTCTTTTCTTTAAAGTCTAAAGTTTGCGTGATTATTACAAGGGTTTAGTTAGCATTTCTGACTGCTGCTCCCACTTGTTGAGCAACTTTTAGGACTGATAGATTCTGACTCAATTTGGCAGTTGTGATGTGAGTTGTTGTGCCCCCACATGCTAGGACTTGCATTTATCAACATTAAAAAGAATTTGTCAGTCTTCTGACCATTTGTGGAGTTTCCTGCAGATCTCATTGTAAGGTCTCAATATCAACTTCCAATTTTACCATAAATCTTTGTGTCATCTGCAAATTTGATGATGTGGTTTGTAATATTCTTATCTTTGTCATTGATGTATTTGACAAAAAGGGTTGGCCCCAAAATGGACTCCCTGTGGCACCCCACTCAGCACATTTCCCGAGTCAGATTCATTCCCATTTAGCACGACCCCTTTGTTTTCTGTTTTAACCATTGTTATATCCATTCCAGTATTCTCCCATTTATTCCATGTGCCTGTAATATGCTTGCCCGTCTCTCATATGGTTTTTTGAATATTATTTTATTTATTTATTTATTTATACATGAAAGTATATTGGGTTTGGGTGAGTACATAGAATGATGTTCTTACACTATTCCAAAGCCACTAACATGCATAGCATTTCGAGCAGGTTCTTAATATTGGAGGAGTGGGTAGCACAGGATACAGTGTGAGTTTGAAGTACAACACAGGAAACTATGATGATGAAATAAGATACTTTTTGGATTTATTTTTGAATAAGGCATTGATAGGACAATTTTTAATTTAATTAGATACGGAGTTCCATAGACTGGGTCCCTTTATTTGCATGGAGTGTTGGTACAAATTTAGTCTGACTGCAGATATCTATAAAAAAAGATATATATTTCTGGTGTGGCGATTATAGGTTCTATTACATCTATCAAGAAAAGTTTCAGATTAAGACTAGTATTTAAGAACAAGGTTTTACATGTAGATAGCGCATGAGAATGTGTGAAGTGAGAGTATGTTTAGCATGTTAATAGGCTTAAACAGAGGGGTTGTGTGTTTTCTGAAGACAGAGTTTGTTATGGTTCTGATAGCAGATTTTTNAAACAGAACTAGGAATCAAAAGGCTGGCATACTGAAGGGGAATTATGAACAGATGAGAAGTTTCCTAAAGGAAATACCTGGGGACACAGACCTCAGAGATAAGTCTGTACAAGGTATGATGGACTATGTTACCCAAAGGTGTCAGGAGGCAGTAAACAGGTTCATCCTGGCACAAAGGGAAAAATTCGAGAAGCAACAGAAGAATCCATGGTATAATAGGGCATGTATGGAAGCGAAGAAACTGAACAAAAGGGCGTGGAGGAACTTCCGGAATAACAGAACACCAGAAAGCAGAGAGAGATACCAGGGAACCAGGAATGAGTACGTCAGGGTGCGAAGAGCAGAGAAAAGTTTTGAAAATGATATAGCAACCAAAGCCAAGACCGAACCAAAGCTACTCCACAGTCACATCAGAAGGAAAACAACAGTGAAAGAACAGGTATTGAAACTTAGAACAGGCGATGACAGGTATCCAGAGAATGACAAAGAGGTGTGTGAAGAACTCACAAGAGGTTCCAGGAGGTCTTCACAATAGAACAAGGTGAGGTCACTGTGCTAGGAGAAAGGGAGGTAACCGGGAGGCCTGGAACAGTTCGAAATTACGAGAGAGGAGGTCAAGAGACACCTGCTGGATCTGGATGTTAGAAGGCTGTTGGTCCTGACGGGATCTCACCATGGGAACTGAAAGAGTGTGCAGAGGCACTTTGCTTGCCACTCTCCATAGTGTATAGTAAGTCACTGGAGACGGGAGACCTACCAGAAATATAGAAGACGGGGAATGTGGTCCCAATATACAAAAAGGGCGACAGGCAAGAGGCACTAAACTACAGGCCAGTGTCCTGACTTGTATACCATGCAAGGTGATGGAGAAGATCGTGAGACAAAACCTAGTAACACATCTGGAGAGAAGGGACTTTGTGACAAATTGACAACATGGATTCAGGGAGGGTAAATCTTACCTGACTGGCTTAATAGAATTCTACGACCAGGTGACAAGATTAAGTAAAGAAAGAGAAGGCTGGGCGGACTGCATTTTCTTGGATATGTCGTAAAGCCTTTGACACAGTACCGTATAAGAGGATGGTACATAAGCTGGAGAGACAGGCAGGTGTAGCTGGTAAGGTATCCCGCAGAGCACTGTACTCGGTCCTATCTTGGTTCTAATATATGTAAATGATCTCCCGGAGGGTATAGATTCATTTCTCTCAATGTTTGCTGACGATATCAAAATTCTGAGAAGGATTAAGATGGTGGAGGACTGCTTAAGGATTCAAGAAGACCTAGACAAGCTCAAGGAATGGTCAAGCAAATGGTTGTTAGAGTTTAACCAAGCAAATGTAATGTAATGAAGATAGTTGTAGGGAGCAGGAGGCCAGATACTAGGTATCATAGGGAGATGAAATTCTTCATGCGTCAGAGAGAGAAAAAGACTTGGGGTTTGACGTCATGCCAGACCTGTCCTTTGCAGCCTATAATAAGAGGATAACATCAGCGGCATTGCCAGGCTGGCCAACATAAGGACGGCATTCAGAAACTTGTGTAAGGAATCATTCAGAACTTTGTATACCACGTATGTCAGGCCAATCGTGGAGTATGCGCCCCAGCATGGAGTTCATATCTAGTCAAGGATAAGACTAAACTGGAAAAGTTTCAAAGTTTGCCACCAGACTAGTACCCGAGCTGAGAGGTATGAGCTACGAGGAGAGACTACGGGAATTAAACCTCACTTCGCTGGAAGACAGAAGAGTTAGGGGGGACATGATCACCACATTTAAGATTCTGAAGGGAATTGATAAGGTAGATAAAGACAGGCTATTTAACACAAGAGGCACACCACTAGGGGACACAGGTGGAAACTGAGTGCCCAAATGAGCCACAGAGATATTAGAAAGAACTTTTTCAGTGTCAGAGTGGTTGACAAATGGAATGCATTAGGAAGTGATGTGGAGGAGGCCACATCACTTCCTAATTCCTTCCTAAGTTGGGGAGATGTGACCTCCCAGGTCACATCCTCCCCAACTCAGCCCTCCTACACTTCCCCTCTGCCTCAGCCCCCAAAACCCCCCTTGCCCCTTCCTCATTTGCACTTCCCCAACAACTCCCCTGCCCCTGCAACATCACACCTGTCAACGACCCCAGTGGGTCAAGCCATGCCCTTCCCAAACTGCCTTCCCCCCCCCCTCCCCTACTATTCCCTCCTATTCCCATGTCCCTTCTACCCCTTGCCTTTAATTCCATCTGCTCCATCCCAGCTTCCACTGCACCCCTCTTCCACTCACCCCCAAACCCCACCCAACCCTCACCCCTCCTATGCACCCCCAGCCCACATTTAACTCCCTCACCTTGTGACCCCCTAACACCTTCCCACATCTCCCTCTTCCCTCTTCTACCCCAAAACCCCCACCTACCCCTGATCCCCCCCCCTAACTAATACACCCTCTCTTCCACTCCCAGCACCCTTGCTCCATTCTCCCTCAGCCCTCTGCCCTCAATATCCCTTTCCCCCAACCTCTCAACCTCTATCTGACTCTCAGTCTCACTCTACTTCTCAACCCCCCCCCCCTATGTCATTCAGACTCTCCCAAATTTGCAGACCCATTATGCCCTTCCTACACCCCCTAGATGCCCAGACCCCATTCGCCTACCAGGCACTCCCAGACACCCCCCCCCCCAATCCAACCCAGCCCCCATTCGCCCCCAGACACCCCCCAGTCCCCCCCAGACCCCTGGTGAAAGGGGGTACTCTGGCACCAGAGTTTCCAAAAAGAGTCTCAAGGTTTGGTACATCAATGCTGATGGGGTATCCAATAAAGCAGAAGAGATAAAAGAAAGAGTAAGTGAGGCAGACCCAGACATAGTTGCAATAATGGAAACTAAAATAAATGGCATGATCTCGGATGCAATCTTTCCAGAGGGGTACCAGGTATAAGAAAAGAAAGGACACAGAGACAGGGAGGGGGAGAGGCACTCCTAATAAAGCGGAAATGGAAGTTTGATGAGCTGGAAAATCCGGGAACCAATGAAAACACGAGCTCCATACATGGAACTCTGTCAGTGGATGAGAAGAAGATTGTAATCTTGATAATCTACAATCCACCACCAAACAGTAGAAGGTCCAGGCAGGAGTATGAGGACAGGAACAAGGCATGTATAGATGAACTGCAGAGAACATATTTCATATTTCCACTTTGTTGAAAGTTGCTTCCAACCGCTTTAGTTGCATCCAGTTTACAACACTGGATGCAACTAAAGCGGTTGGACCAGACAAAGTATCACCGTGGATATTAAAAGAGGCAGCGCAGGCTCTCAGCGTGCCTCTGGCAATGATCTTTAATGAGTCACTTATGTCGGGAGAATTGCTCAGTTGCTGGAAGGAGGCAAATGTCGTACCGATTTTTAAGAAAGGTGATAGGGAGGAGGCACTTAACTACAGAAGCGTATCATTGACAAACATCCCCTGCAAAATACTTGAAAGAATAATTAGGGTAAGACTTGTTGAGCACCTGGAGAGCATTGGGTTTGTAAACAAGCACCAACATGGGTTCTGGACAGGGAAATCATGCCTAACAAACCTTTTAGAATTCTATGACAAAGTAACAAGGGTAAGGCAGGACAGAGAAGGCTGGGCAGACTGCATATTTCTTGACTGCCAAAAGGCCTTTGATACAGTACCGCACATGAGACTGCTTTACAAACTTGAGAGGCAGGCAGGAGTAAGCGGAAAGGCCCTAGCATGGGTGAGGAACTACCTAACAGGAAGGAGCCAGAGGGTAATGGTAAGGGGCGAGAAGTCGGACTGGCGAACAGTGACGAGTGGAGTACCTTAAGGATCGGTGCTGGGCCCAATCCTCTTTCTAATTTACGTAAATGATATGTTTACAGGAGTGGAATCATACATGTCAATGTTTGTGGGTGACGCAAAATTAATGAGAAGAGTTGTGACAGATGAAGATTGTAGGATCCTCCAAGAGGACTTAAACTGGTTGCAGAGATGGTCAGGGAAATGGCTACTGGAGTTCAACACCAGTAAATATAAAGTTATGGAAATGGGATCAGGTGGTAGACGACCAAAAGGACAGTACACAATGAAGGGGAACTGCCTACCTGTAACGATTCGAGAAAGAGACCTGGGAGTGGATGTGACACCTAATCTAACTCCTGAGGCACATATAAATAGGGTAACGACAGCAGCGTACTCTACACTGGTGAAAATTAGAACTTCATTCAGAAACCTAAGTGAGGAGGGTTTTAGGGTGCTTTACACTGCATACGTGAGACCAGTCTTAGAGAGTGCCGCGCCATCATGGAGCCCCCACCTGAAGAAACACATAAGGAAATTAGAGAAGGTTCAGAGGTTTGCGACGAGGCTTGTCCCAGAGTTACGAGGGATGGGATATGAAGTACGTCTGAGGGAACTGAACCTTATGACACTAGAGAAAAGAAGGGAGAGAGGAGATATGATAGAACATATAAAATACTCAGGGGAATTGACAAAGTGGAAATAGATGAAATGTTCACATGTAATAATAACAGAACGAGGGGACATGGGGGGAAACTGGAAACTCAGATGAGCCACAGAGATGTTAGGAAGTTTTTTTTTAGCGTGAGAGTAGTGGAAAAATAGAATGCACTTGGGGAACAGGTTGTGGAAGCAAACTATTCATAATTTTAAAATTAGGTATGATAGGGAAATGGGACAGGAGTCATTGCTGTAAACAACCGATGGCTGGAAAGGCGGGATCCAAGAGCCAATGCTCGATCCTGAAAGCACAAATAGGTGAGTACAAATAGGCGAGTACACACACACACACACACGTTCAAAACATGTTTAAACACACACACACAAACATTCATCCTCTGAGAGGTGGGGTTCAGGAACTGAAGCTCAACCCCCACATAAGCACAATTAGGGTTACACCCCTCAAACACCGAGGTGAGTACAACTAGGTGAGCTTACACTCACACGCGCAGGTGCGCACGCACACACAAAAAACATTCTTTGACTAAGAGGTGGGGCCCTAGAACTGAAACTCGACCCCACATAAGCACAATTAGGGTTACACCAAACAAACACTGATCCCTAACTTTACACACAGAAATCACAATTGCGTGATGCATCAAATGACCAAATTCACAAGGGCCGTGACGAGGATTCGAACCTGCGTCCGAGAGTATCCCAGACTTTGCCTTAATCGACTGAGCTACGACATGGTCAAAAGGAGTTGAAACCGAAGTTCTACTGAACTTACTGGATCCTTCAGCCTCTCCGAGGCACAAACCAGGGTTTTACACAACTCCCCCCATGCACTCAAGCTATGTCAATAGGCCGTTCTCCCTCTTCGCCCTTACTTCATTACACAAAGAAATTACAATGGCCTTTTGACATAGCTCGAGTGCATGGGGGAGTTGTGTAAAACCCTGGTTTGTGCCTCGGAGAGGCTGCAGGATCCAGTAAGTTCAGTAGAACTTCGGTTTCAACTGCTTTTGACCATGTCGTAGCTCAGTCGATTAAGGCAAAGTCTGGGATACTCTCGGACGCAGGTTCGAATCCTCGTCACAGCTCTTGTGGGTTGTTCACTGATGCCTAACACTGATAATCACATTTAAGTAGCGATTAAGTACTGATAAGCACACTAAATTAATACACTTTGCTTGTTCCTAGATAACATATTTGATAAAAACACTCTAACATCAGATCTTAGTGGGATAACAGGTGTCTCGCCCTGTCATGTGTGCAACTACTCACATAACTTCCCACTAACCCATTAACCACATAACATGTCACTAACCCATTAACCACATAACATGTCACTAACCCATTAACCACATAACATGCCACTAACCCATTAACCACATAACATGCCACTAACCACATAACATGTCCTATCCCATTAACCACATAACATGTCACTAACCCATTAACCACATAACATGTCACTAACCCATTAACCACATAACATGTCACTAACCCATTAACTACATAACATGCCAATAACCACATAGCATGCCACTAACCCATTAACCACATAACATGCCACTAACCCATTAACCACATAACATGTCACTAACCCATTAACCACATAACATGTCACTAACCCATTAACCACATAACATGTCACTAACCCATTAACTACATAACATGCCAATAACTACATAGCATGCCACTAACCCATTAACCACATAACATGCCACTAACTACATAGCATGCCACTAACCCATTAACCACATAACATGTCACTAACCCATTAACCACATAACATGCCACTAACCCATTAACCACATAACATGCCACTAACCCATTAACCACATAACATGCCACTAACTACATAGCATGCCACTAACCCATTAACCACATAACATGCCACTAACTACATAGCATGCCACTAACCCTTTAACCACATAACATGTCACTAACTACATAGCATGCCACTAACCCATTAACCACATAACATGCCACTAACCCATTAACCACATAACATGTCACTAACCCTTTAACCACATAACATGC
Source organism: Procambarus virginalis (assembly GCA_020271785.1). Lineage (NCBI taxonomy): Eukaryota > Metazoa > Arthropoda > Malacostraca > Decapoda > Cambaridae > Procambarus > Procambarus virginalis. The sequence continues at coordinate 71,235,800 of WNGS01164858.1, forward strand.
CACTAACCCATTAACCACATAACATGCCACTAACCCTTTAACCACATAACATGCCACTAACCCTTTAACCACATAACATGCCACTAACCCATTAACCACATAACATGCCACTAACCCATTAACCACATAACATGCCACTAACCCTTTAACCACATAACATGCCACTAACCCATTAACCACATAACATGCCACTAACCCTTTAACCACATAACATGCCACTAACCCATTAACCATGTTACGACTCTGGGTTCTTTAGAGGGAAACCAGAGGTCAAAATGTGAGCTTATTGAGCTACCATAGAGTAAAAACGCATTGCGAGTGGCATTTGGCGTATCTTCCCTGCCAGTCGTAAGATTAGTCTTGTCTCTCGAAGAGTATTTAAAGATTGAGCTTGGGATTGATTATTAAATAATAAAATAGGCACCAACTATGTTTACTAATACTGTCTAATCATTTGTAAAGTAAACCTGAGTAAATTTAGTATCGGGCACCGGTATGATTAGTTGAACAGTCTGCCGGCAGCATAGCTTTCGGAGAGGGAGACGGGAGACTCGCGGCTCTTCTCGGCTGGCTGGTTGTGGTGGAAGGAAGTGCCTCTCCCTCCTCTTATTTATTTTTTCTGTATCTTCGTCTGGTTAAGTTTTCTTTGCTATTTTTGTGGTTATATTGTGGCATACCTATCGTTATATGTGTAGAGTAGTATACCTGGGGTGTAGTAAGTATATTTAAGTATTTTGTACCTGTTATGCTAACTGGGGTCCCAGTGTACCACGTGGTCCCCTACCCTAGGCTGACTCTAGTGTGTTATAGTAGAGCTTTACCCTAGCTTGCTTTCAGTGTAAAACCTTGTATCCTGCCTATGTGGACCAAGGCTTTTAACGTAAGATTGGGTGGTAAAGTTAGTATTAAATTGTTATTGGTGAGATTGTGTATGGGGGGTGTTAAGGGGTTAATAAATAAGTAAGTTTGAACAGAGTATCCCTTATTCCTGTGTGGGAGTACAATAATCATTTCCTAGACTAACCAGGTTTAGTAGCAAGCAATTATTATTGTGGATATTTTACTTTGGGGGCCGGGCCTTTTGTTCTCCCATATCTTGATACCTCTAGTCTTACCCTTACCCCTTAATAGTACCAAGTTCCCCATAGCAAGCCCACTATTGTTCATAACAAGTGGTTGGCCTGTCCGGGAGGAACGTTATTATTGTAAAAAATTAGATTTTTGAGTGCCAAAACTAAAAATTCTTGTTTCCGCAGAACGGTTGTGGGCTAGCCTAGGGTCCAGCTCATCTGGCGTAGAACATTCTTTGCACTGACTGGACACCCAGCTGGATCTCTTCACGATTAAGGTTAGTGTGGCCTTGTGTTAGGGGCCGTGCAAATTTTTGTTTTTTCCAATTTTTTAATTTTTAATTTTTTCTGTGGCTAGGAGCTAAAATTTTTAGTCATGTCATCTGAAATGCAGAGACTGGCAATGAACCCTTCAGTGATAGAGATAAAGAAGCTCAACAAAGCAAATTTAATATTGTTAGGCAAGGAATTTGGCCTAGAATTAAATGACGCAGATAGAAAGTGGATTTTGATGAATGAAATTTTACGGCATTGTATAGACCAAGAACTAGTGCCAAGTGATACAATTTTATGCGAACCCAATTCAGGGGAAAGTGCAGTGAGTAGAAATATAGAATTAGAATTAACACTAGCCAAGTTAAGACTGGCAGAGCAAGAGGCCAGAGTAGCAGAACAAAATGCTAAAGTGGAAGAGCAAAGGCTCAAAAATGAGGCGGCAAGAATGGTACCACCTACTGGGGACTCGAACTCCAGACATTCCGATAAAAAACACAACTTGCCTGAATTTTCAGAGTCAGACCCTGAAAGATTTTTTAACCATTTTCAGAGACTAGCCATGTCCATGAACTGGCCAAGGGAAGAGTGGGTGAAAATCTTGCAGGGGCGGCTTAGGGGTAAAGCACAAGATATTTTTATTAATATGCCTGACGACGAGTGTTTTGTATATGATGAAGTCAGGGAAAGAATTTTGAGGGCGTACGAAATTACTCCTGAAGCTCACCGCCAAACTTATCGCAACCTTAGGCCCACTCACAACCAACCGTTCACTGAATTTGCCAATGAGCAAATTAGATTGTTTGATAAATGGATTCGCTCGGCTAAAGCCGAAACATACCAGGCACTCAGAAATGTAGTCTTAGTAGAACACTTTATAGATAGTATGCCAGAATATATTTCGCAATACCTTAGAGGAAGGGTAGAGTTAAATTCTAAAATAGGGGACTTGGCCAAGATGGCAGAAAACTACCAGTTGGCGGGCAAAAGGCCCAATAAAAATAATTTTACCCCACAGAGTAACAAAACTTATACCCACAGCCAGTCCAGACCAGCTCATTCTAAACCTTCACCTAATGCACCTTCTGTTTCAGACCNGGATTACCTCTCTTTTCGGCAGTTCTTCTGCTATTTTATCTCCTCTTAATATTTAACTAAGAATTATTCTGAATTCTATCATTACCTCCTTTTACAACAAGGTATTAGTTTATATTAACTGCATTAAACTGCAGTATGTCTTCCCGCAATTTAGTTTCCTCTCATTTCCAGAATCTTTTTTTTATTCCGCTTGATGCTGATCTCTGGTTACCTCAGCATATTATTCTGCATTAGGCCCCCCCCTCACTCAACTGCATAAGTTTTATGGATTTCTTCTTTATTCCAATTATCCTCAGCACTAATGCATTTTATACCCCTCTTTTCTGCAGCTCATGGATCCGCTTGTGTTGGTACCTTCATTTATCTGCAGAGCCTTACTATGTTTTATTTTCCCTTTCATTCCCTGCAGTTGTATATGCCGCCTTTCGTTACCCTCCTTTAACAACTCATTTACTAGCATTTCTCTACTTTACTTTTCCCTTCGCAAGCATTAAGGTTTTCTCTTTGGCCAAAAATTGCCTCTTTTACAAAGGTGGTATTAGTGCTCGCCTGCATCTTGCTCCAGTTCAAGCCCTCTGGCAATTCTTACACAATTATTTATTATGCATTTCTTTTGCATTAATTCTGATTTGGTTCAAGTATTACACACTTGTGTAACAGTCTCCTTCTTTGGTTTTCCTTATAATACTCCAGAGGGTTGTTACTGCTGGTAACCTTAGTATAACAATTCTTAAGTTATTATGGAACAGTATTAAAGAAATTCATCTTGTCATTTAGTTTGTTCATTATTAATGAATTCCATCTGTCAGTTTAGTAGACATCTTCAAACAATTTATTATTTGGAAATGATTGAAAAATTTCTTTTATCATTCAACAAGTAATATTGAGAAACTTTGAATTTCCTATTAATTGCAATTTTCATTTACACACATTCTAAAGGTAATTCTTTTAATGATGCTTATTATTTCAACGATGCGTGTTATTGAAGAACTATTGCTCTATACCACGTTTGTATTGCAGGTCCTCCTTCAGTTCCCTGAGATGGACTACTCTGGAACGACAATGACTTCATGGCAAACACGCGTGCTGCACACACCCGCTGCTTCCTCAGTATGATCCAGACATCTAAGAACCGACTACAGAAAGACCTCGTGGACCAGCGAAACCTGACTGGAGCCTGAGGGCGAGGAGTACACCGCAACTTCATACTGGGAAGATAATACTTAACTTACCGCAACTTCACCCTGCAACTGAAAGGACGGTACTCAACTCACCACAACTTTATCCTGCAACTTCACCCTGCAACTGGAAGGACCATACTCAACTCACCACAGCTTCCCCCTGCAACTGGAAGGACGATACTCAACACACCGCACCCTCGATGAATGGTGAAAACTGGATGGAACCCGAGGTCATGCCACCCTAGGGCGTGTCACTGCGGGCAGGCCTGCAGCAACAATGCCTCTCCGGTGGCTGGGGAGTTTGGGAGAGAGTTTGCCTCTGTGTAGAGGGTTTTCCACCTCCCACACCCACCCTGGGGCCAGTTTTGAGGGCTATCGTCTACGAGGGCGGGTTTCACCGACATCGACATCTACGAGGCTGACATGGCATACATACTAAGGGGCGGTGCACAGCAATAACCCCTGCAGGACAACCGCCTCGCAATAACATACAGTAGTCTGTCTTGCCTATCCATACTCCAGATGCCACTCCATTGGTCCCATCCCAGACGCTGCCTAACTATCAGCATCTGTATGGCCGAATCTGTATCTATTTTCAGTTCAGGACAACCTAACTGTTTTTTAACGGCAGAAACGGGAGTATGGGCACGGATGAGGATACAGAACAGGCAAGCAGCAATTGTCAAGGAAGCAAGCAACTTCACACGGCAAGGTGGCTAACCCCGATGTAGTGGGGTTATTGCCTACGTTATCCTACCATACACCTAGCTAGTTTGTTCTCATCTTAGCATACACACAACACCTACATCAGAAGGGACACTTACATCATAAACATTGTCAGACCAGCCAGCTAACGCTTGTCCTTCGGGGGTGAAGGTTGTCCGTGCTCCAGCTGCCTGGCAGATGGTGGTGCTCTGCCGGAACCCCCAAAGTCTTATGATATGTAATACCATGAATAATGCTTATCTATTATAATTGTAATTACCTTCGTAAATGCATTAGTGTAAATTTAAATAAAGGAACATGCAATTAGTTAATATTTGTAATGGAATTATTAAATCTATTATAGATTTAATAAATTATATTATTACTATTATTATTATTATTATAATTGTTATTATTATTATATACTTATTATTATTTAATAGTTATTATTATTATATTACTATTATTATAAATGTTAATATTATTATAATTATTACTATTATAATTATTATAATTATTTATAAATGTTATTTATTATAATTATTATTATTAATATTATTAATAAAATAAATAAGTCCCCCCACTTTGTATGCGCATTTCCTTTCATACACAGAAAATATGATGATAAATTTTATATCACCAGAAAATCATAAACATACAATATATTGTCAAATATTTGTCATTAAAGTATTTATTTGGGAAACAGAGGTGTGTTTTAGTAACCCTAATATAGAGCACGAATATCATACTCATCCTGTGAGTGGTAGTTTATTGTGCACCCCGTACGCATCCTGTGAGTCTTTGTTAACGTTCACCCCATACTCATCTACTGTGCAGTAATTTATTGTGCAGCCCATACTCATCCTGTGACCCTGTAGTTTACTGTGCAGCCCATACTCTTCCTGTGAGTGGTAGTTTATTGTGTACCTCATTCTCATCCTGTGAGTCATAGTACATTGTGCAACCCATACTCTTCCTGTAAGTGGTAGTTCATTGTGTACCCTATACTCATCCTGTGAGTGGTAGATCATTTTGTACCCCATACTCATCATCAAGAAGTATATTTACAAGCATGATAATATAAATTAGGAATAAAGGCTTAACTAGATTACGGACCCATAATCAAAATTAGAGCCATCACTAATTATCATGACAAATGGCCTAGGCTCCACTTCCTCCTTCGACAAGCTGCCGCCGGAGGTGGGTAGTTTATTGTGCACCCCCACATCCTCAGCCCTTGGAAAGGGGCATTGGAATGTGGACATATGAACCAATCCCCTCCCCCTCCTGTTAATAATAATACTAATAATAATAACAGTTACATAATAATAATAATAATGGTAAAACTTACTATATTGTCTTAGTGCTTGAGTGAAGGCGAAGGAAAGACCCAATAAACGTGTAAGTGTATTAATAACCAAATTTTCGGATCTAACCTTCATTCTTTCTCAATGTGTTATATACAGTGCTCTGATTATACATTGTTCTGTTGTGAACATTGTATACATTGCCTCAGGATATTTATCCCCCTCAACAGTTAACTAACTCCCGGGGTACCTACTTACTGCTTACTGCTAGGTGAACAGCAGTTCACCTACCAGTGAACACCACCTACCAGCTCACCTAGTAATGAACACCTGCACATCACATGTGAGGTACGACGGAGAGAGCAAAGAATACAATATTTGCACAGCTTTCCCTCTATTATTGTGTGGCGATCCAGAGAGGAAATGCTCACTGCATCCATGGTTCCTGTCCGCCATCTGAGGAGCTCTACAACTTGTGACAAGTAGCCTTGTACCCTGCATGTAACCAATGTTGTAACCCTTTTTGTGTAAAGAAATTTTGAAATAAAGTTAGAGATATATATACACACATACCAAAAGAATAGGGGGTGGTAGGAGAAGAAAATATCAATGTGTTCAGTGAGGATGCACAAGGTCTTCTCTGAGTACTCTTTATTGTCTTCTCCGAGGCTATGGGTCCCTACACTTGCACCAGAGGTGGTACCCCTTCTAGATTGAAAAACAAAATTTCATGTATATGAATCAAGATATATTTAGTATTTAACGATTTACTATAAAGTTTCAATAATACCTTTATTGCACTTTATCATCATCATCCTATTCAGAAAGAAATTAACGTAAAAATGTAGTCATTTTAATATACAATATCACTATTAAGAACATATATATACACCACAATATGTTCTATATCATCAGAAATTCGGAAACATAACATACATTTTCAAATATTTGTAATTAAAGTATTTATTTAGGAAACATGTATTTTAGTTACCCTAGTTAGCTTTGAGAACACACCTCTGGCAGCAAGAATTTCTTCCCATCAATCTCAGAGGTGCTAATGAGACCATCAACCTACTGGACAGGTCATAAACAACAGTGAACTACAGTACCATTTATGCCAGAAAAGACATAGAATGTTCTTGATATCATTCAAATTGTCAATACGAGAGCAGAATACATAAGTTGAGTGATGTCAAAGGAATCATTTTGACAGACCGAGCCTCACTGACAACTTACCAAGATAAACAAAACTTCTTAATGATTATATATATATATATATATATATATATATATATATATATATATATATATATATATATATATATATATATATTATATATATATATATATATATATATATATATATATATTGTGACGGTAACGTGTTGGAAATGGTGGTCGGCAGTCTTCCAACTAGCAGGTGTCAGTGCTGGGCCACATATACTAAATTTAAATAAAAAAAAGAAAAAAAAGAGCGACTGCTTGTCTGATAATCTGTGGTAAGGCAAGAAACACCAAACACAAAATATAATAAAATACTTTACTTTAATCTAGAAAGCACAAAATAAAATAAAGACGATACCTTGGCTTTTACAATAATGTAAAGGAAAAATATATAAAATTATAACAAAGTGAAAAGGGGGAACTGGTTACGTTAACAAAATAAAATGGTGCTGGGAATATATGCGCTAGCTAAGAACCTCTTATTTGATCACACGAGGTGGGTCAAATTCAGGTGTTCATAGCAGGAACACGAGATATATTCTGGCTGGCAGAAATGCAAGGGACTCCAACAATAACTGGCGAAGGTTGTGATTGGCGAGGAACGGGAGTGGTGTGTTGGTTGGCGGCCAATGAGAACGCTGGACGGCCGCAAGTCGCTAGTTAGGCAGTTGAAGGGTTCGGCGCGTCGACCAGGTGTGTAGCAGGTGCTGGAGTGGGGGGAAGGAGGGAGTTGAGGTGCGTGTGGCTGTCTTGATATATACGTTTAGCCACTACAAAACGTATCTTGCATATTGTTGAGGACGTGATGAATTAAGGAGATAGCAGGCTAAATCTCTGATAAGAGATTATCGTCACAATATATATATATATATATATATATATATATATATATATATATATATATATATATATATATATATATATATATATATATATATATATATATATATATATGCAATTTATACAAGAGTAATGTTTAAAACGTGGATATTCGGGCTCTTTATTATGCTTCATCTTGAGGCAAAGCCCAATACCATAATTTGACCAAACTAAATTCCAAAGGGTAACGAAGGACACTACAGCCGAATTGAAAACGAATGTAAACAGATTGATTGAAATTGTGAACGCCAAGAAATCTGGACTCCACCTGCCAAAAGTTGTTGGGGAATACAAACCTGGGTATGCTGATGGAAATGTCAAGACCCACAAGCCAGGAAACCCTCTTCAGCTAATCATCAGCCAGATTCTCACACCCACATACAGACTGGCTAAGCGACTCAACGGGTTGCTGACTCCTTACGTACCCTGTGCTTTCAGCTTGAAGTCTCAAAAGGAATTTGTCGACTTACTGCGCGGAGCACGGGCCACGGGAATAAGAGCCTTGTTGGATGTGGAGTCACTATTTACCAACGTACCTGTGGACGAGACAATCGGGATGATAGCAGACAGAGTGTATCGTGACCCAGCTTGCACTCCTCTTGACATGCCAGAAAGCATACTGAGGAAACTACTCCAAGCCTGCACCAAAGAGGCACCCTTCGTGAGCCCAGATGGGCACATGTATAAGCAAGTAGATGGGGTCGCCATGGGTTCTCCCCTAGGTTTACTGTTTGCGAACTTCTACATGGGCACCATCGAGCAGAAGGTCTTAGTTGACATGGGCTTGAAACCCGCTATATACTGCAGGTATGTTGACGACATTTTTACACAGGTACCTGATGCCAGATGTCTGCAGCAGCTGAAGGAGGCATTTGAGCGGAATTCTGTGTTGAGTTTCACTTACGAGATGGAGAACAATGGGAAGCAGCCCTTTCTGGATGTAACAGTCACGTAAAGGAGCGGAGGCTTCCATACTGCAGTCTACACCAAAGAAACAAACATAGGAAAGTGCCTCAATGCCAATAGTGACTGCCCAGACAGGTACAAGAGGAGTGTTGTCAATGCTTACGTCGACCGTGCTCTAAGCCACAGCTCAGGACGGAAAGAAGTCGATGAAGAACTCTATAAAGTAAGGCAAGTCCTAGTCAACAACGGCTTCTCTCACAGTTTCGTTGAAGACATCATAAAAGAAAGATAAAACGCCATGCAACTTCTGAAGAGTCAACCAACACAACACTTGTACCCCCAATTAGACTATTTTACAGGAACTTCTTTTCGACGGGTCATAAAACGGAGGGAAAGGGTCCTGAAAGATATTGTTGATAGGAACGTCATCCCTACAGACAAAAATAAAAAAATACAATTGATAATTTATTATAAAACCAAAAAAACGGCCAATATGCTCATGAAAAACTCGCCAGACACCAAGCAGAACGCTTTGCAGGAGACAAACGTCGTCTATGCATTTAAATGCCCACTTGGGGACTGTAAACCTCAAAGAACTTAGTATATAGGCAAGACAACAACGTCTCTTTCCAGGCGATTAACGATGCATAAGCAACAGGGCTCCATTAAGGAACATATAATCTCTTCCCACAACCAGACCATCACCAGAGAAATCTTAACAAACGACACAGAAATCATCGATAGATTCAGCGATAGCAGGCGGCTTGATATCTGTGAGGCACTATACATCAAGAAGTCAACACCAGCAATCAACAGCCAATTAATGCACAACTATATTCTACCCACTTCAAGACTCCGCACCAATATAGAAACATCAAGTAGTATGGGCCAATAGGCCCTTTGCAGTTACTTCCACTCTTCCCTTTAATTTATCCAATTTTACCCAATGCACCATGTTCTGTCTTGTGTTGAAAGTTTGCTCTATCTTGTGTTGAAAGTTTTGTTCACCTCATCGAAAACTGTTGTAACATATCACTGAACCCAAATGCTGGTATATAAGATAAAAGCTGTTTAAATGATAGTATAGTAAAACTCTGTTTAGTGTTTGCAGGTTATAGTTGTGTGTGTGTAAACTAAAGTCTTTGAAAATGTAATAAGTTATTATGAAACGCGTTCAAGTGTCACGTTAGACTAAAAATAAAAAAAAGTGAATTTTGGAGAATTGATTTTTCAATTACCATCGACAGTGAAAAGAAACATAAGAAATATTGAGAAAATTCGTGTTAGAATTATTAATCTTACTTTTTCGGTCATATTTAATAACATATGTTTACAAGAAAGACTGCTACCAATATATATATATATATATATATATATATATATATATATATATATATATATATATATATATATATATATAGTGACGAGAAAATGTAGGAGTGTGGATGTTCGGCAGTCTTCCTAATGGCTGGTGTCAATGCCTTAAACATTTACAAAAAAAAGAGACTGCTTGGCTGTCGTCTGTGGTAAAAGTAAGGGAAGACACGCAAAACACAAAGTATGAACAATGAAACTTTAATATAGAAAACAAAACAAAAATAAAGACAATCCTTTGGCTATGTACAGTGCAAACAAACAAGTAAAAAAACATAACATAAAAATGACTAAGTGAATAATTACTCTAACAATAATATAAAGGCAAAATGATAATATAAGGTGCTGAGAATATGAGCGCTAGCTTAGAACTTCCACTGATAAACTGGATGTGTATCAGGTAGTTGTCCACAGCTTGGAGCACGAGGATATTCTGGAGATGATGGCTGGAGCAGGCCTAGACATCGACTCAGGTAGATGGCGTCGAGGTGCAGTGTGTAGGTGTGCAGTCGGCAAGTCACCAATCAGGAGCAGGCAGGCTGAGAATGGGTGGTTTGCTGGTTGAAGACGGGTGGCGAGCCGGCGTGCAGGGAGTGAAGGGGGGTTTAGGGTACGTTTTGCCTCCTGGTCAAAACGTTTTGTGCTACTGGCAGACGTACCTTGAATGTAGCATTTTATTCTTGTAGATGTATAAGTAACTTTATGTAGGGAAGAGCAGGCTCAATCTCTCTTGAAAGAGATTATCGTCACAACTCTCCCCCGAAGCCTGCTCTACTGCGTTAAGTTACTTCTGATGGTAGAGTGGTAGGTGGAGCTGCCTCTACCTCAGACTCTGCAGAGGGCGTCGGCTATGATGTTGTCAGAACCCTTGATGTAGAAGATCTCCAGGTTGAAATCTTGCAGATATAAAGCCCATCGTAGAAGACGTTGATTGTTGAATTGGGCTTGCTGCAAGAAGCGTAGGGGATTGTGGTCCGAGTAGATGGTGGTAGACCGAGCACCTTGTAGGTATGGTGCAAAGAGCTGTAAATTCAGGACGATGGAGAGTAGCTCCTCGATAGTGCTGTGATTCTTCTGGTGTTGTAGAACCTTCTCGCCTCGTTGTTGCATCAGGATGCCCCCCGATGCCGGTACCACTGGCATCGACATGGAGGAGGAAAGGCTTCGTGATATCTGGCGAGGCGAGAATGGGATTAGAACATGGCAAAGGAGCACTATTATAGCAAACAGGTATGAAGATCAGTTAGGATTTCCGAGTTGGAAGGCACTGACTCAGTGTCAGTGCTTTCGGGAGGAGAAGCAGGGAAGGTCTCACTGTGGAGGTATGGACCTTTAAAGGAGGAGATTGATACCAACACAGTGGGGGAGTACCGTTATACTGCTTCAGGAGGTTGACGTGGCACAACTGGGTCTTCCGCCGCCTATCTGGAGTCTCAAGAACGTAGTTGTGGTTGTTTCTGCACTCCTTGATGCAGTAGGGTCCTGAAAACCTGTTTTGCAATGGAGAACCTGGGATAGGAAAATAGGCCAACACGAAGCCTCCCGGTTTAAATTTCCTTATTTTGCTGTTTTGGTCGTAATGAGTCTTCATCCTCTCCTGGCTTTCAATAGATTGTCATTAGCAAATTTACGTACTCTCTCTAGAATGTGTTGTAAGTTTTGAAGAAACTGGGGCACATTCTGAGGCTCACTGAAGGTGGCATTACGTAGAGAGTCTTTAAAAGCTTTGAGAGGAGTACGGCACTTACGTCCGTAGAGCATCTCATAAGGAGATACTCCTAGAGACTCATTAGGGAGACTTCTGAAAATACACATAATGAGGTCAAGTTGTTTATCCCAATCCTTCGAGGTCTCATTGCAAAATTTCTTTAGGAGTGCTTTAATAGTCTGATGACTACGCTCAAGAGAACCCTGTGAAGCAGGATGATAGGGGCTGGACAGTACCTGTGTGATGTTGAACTCTTCCAGTGTCTTCTTGAAGAGATCACGGGTGAAGTTGGTGCCACAGTCACTCTGAACCTCCCTTGGAAATCCATACTGGGTGAAGATCTTCAGTAAGTGTTTCACCACAGTAGCAGCCGTAATGTTCTTTACTATAAATGCTATGGGGAATCTGGTGGTAGGACACAGGATGGTTAGTATATAGGCGTTGCCAGAACTGGTCCGGGGTAAAGGACCAACACAGTCTATGATGAGTCTGTGGAAGGGTTCCGCAGGCACCTGGATCGGAGTCAATGGAGCTCTGGGGATAGAGATGTTAGGTTTACCTGCCATCTGACATGTATGACACCGTTGTACGTACTGTTTTATTTCTTTAACCATACCTGGCCAGTAGTAGTCTTGTCGGATTCCGTGGTAGGTTTTGTTAAAACCATAGTGAGAAAGTGCTCCATGGGCCAGGTGTAGAATATTGGGCCGTAGGCTGGTGGGAATCACTAGTTGTTCGACATTAGCCCAATCGTCATCCTCCTTCAGCTTACTGGGTCTATATCTGCGATAGAGTAACTCGTTTTCCAGAAAGAACCCAGGGATACTGTCAGGTTGAGTCTCCGCCTGGAAGAATAATGGCGTTAATGAAAGATCTTCCCTCTGTAACTTACGGAACTCCAATCTAGTAAGATTCTGTGGTAGCTTCTGAGGGTCTTGAGGGACAGCGATAGCAGTAGAGTCAGCTGGTTGCGGTCGTGCAGCTTGTGCACGGGTGGTCACCAAAACCGTAGGAGAAACTTTATCACTTTCTTGAACCTCTGCTGGAACATACTCAAAGATGGGATTATCCATTACAGAGGTACACACCTGGGGTTTGTCCATGACGATCAGGTTGGTCGGTTGCAGATCTTCTGCCAAGTCGTTGCCCAGGAGAAGTTGCACTCCAGGTATGGGAAAAGGCTTTTCCCTGATGGCGACTTGGACTTCACCGGTCACGAAGGGACAATCCAGGTGGACTCTGGCAAGTGGATAAGGAGTGGTAGCAGTGAGGTCAGTGATGAAGACGGTTTCCCCGGTGTAGGTGATATTAAGCACAGCTGATTTCAATATTATGGACTGAAGAGCCGCTGTGTCCCTCAAGATTTTCAATTTGAAACGTCCCTCCGAATCTGAATCTCAATGTTTGCTGACGACGCCAAAATTATGAGAAGAATTAAGACAGAGGAGGACAGCTTGAGGCTTCAAGAAGACCTGGACAAGCTGCAGGAATGGTCGAAAAAATGGCTATTAGAGTTTAACCCAACCAAATGTAATGTAATGAAGATAGGGGTAGGAAGAAGGAGACCAGACACAAGGTATCATTTGGGAGATGAAATACTTCAAGAGTCAGAGAGAGAGAAAGACCTGGGGGTTGATATCATGCCAGACCTGTCCCCTGAAGCTCATATCAAGAGAATAACATCAGGAGCATATGCCAGGTTGGCTAACATAAGAACGGCCTTTAGAAACTTGTGTAAGGAATCTTTCAGAACATTATATACCACATATGTCAGAGCAATCCTGGAGTATGCAGCTCCAGCGTGGAGTCCATATCTAGTCAAGCTTAAGACTAAACTGGAAAAGGTTCAAAGGTTTGCCACCAGACTAGTACCCGAGCTGAGAGGTATGAACTACGAGGAGAGACTACAGGAATTAAACCTCACTTCGCTGGAAGACAGAAGAGTTAGGGGGGACATGATCACCACATTCAAGATTCTCAGGGGAATCGACAGGGTTGACAAAGACAGGCTGTTTAACACAAGGGGCACACGCACTAGGGGACACAGGTGGAAATTGAGTGCCCAAATGAGTCACAGAGATATTAGAAAGAACTTTTTTAGTGTCAGAGTGGTTGAAAAATGGAATGCATTAGGAAGTAATGTGGTGGAGGCTGACTCCATACACAGTTTCAAGTGTAGATATGATAGAGCCCAATAGGCTCAGGAATCTGTACACCTGTTGATTGACGGTTGAGAGGCGGGACCAAAGAGCCAGAGCTCAACCCCCGCAAACACAACTAGGTGAGTACAACTACGTGAGTACACACACACACACAGTGTGTGTGTGTGTGTGTGTGTGTGTGTGTGTGTGTGTGTGTGTGTGTGTACTGAAAGTATGTGTGAAAGTTCAGTGTGTGTACTGAAAGAGTGTGCAGAGGCACTTTGCTTGCCACTCTCCATAGTGTATAGTAGGTCACTGAAGACGGGAGACCTCCCAGAAATATGGAATACGGCGAATGTGGTCCCAATGTACAAAAAGGGCGACAGGCAAGAGGAACTGAACTACAGGCCAGTGGCCTTGACTTGAATATCACCAAGGTGATGGAGAAGACCATGAGAAAAAACCTAGTAACACATCTGGAAAGAAGGGACTTCGTGACAAATCGCCAACATGGATTCAGGGAGGGTAAATCTTGCCTAACTGGCTTAATAGAATTCTACGACCAGGTGACAAAGATTAAGCAAGAAAGAGAAGGCTGGGCGGACTGCATTTTCTTGGATTGTCGGAAAGCCTTTGACACTGTACCGCATAAGAGGCTGGTACATAAGCTGCACAGACAGGCAGGCGTAGCTTGTAAGGTGCTCCAGTGGATAAGGGAGTACCTAAGCAATAGGAAGCAGAGAGTTAAGGTGAGGGTTGAGACCTCAGATTGGTGTGAAGTCACCAGTGGAGTCCCACAGGGCTCTGTACTCGGTCCTATCTTGTTTCTGATATATGTAAATGATCTCCCGGAGAGTATAGAGTCATTTCTCTCAATGATTGCTGAGGTTGCCAAAATTATCAGAAGGATTAAGACAGAGGAGGACTGCTTAAGGCTTCAAGAAGACCTGGACAAGCTGAAGGAATGGTCGAACAAATGGTTGTTAGAGTTTAACCTAAGCAAATGTAATGTGATGAATATAGGCGTAGGGAGCAGGAGGCCAGATACTAGGTATTATTTGGGAGATGAAATACTTCATGTGTCAGAGAGAGAAAAAGACTTGGGGGTTGATATCACGCCAGACCTTGTGCCCATATCAAGAGGATAATATCAGCGGCATATGCCAGGCTGGCCAACATAAGAACAGCATTCAGAAACGTGTGTAAGGAATCATTCAGAACTTTGCATACCACATGTGTCATTCCATTCCTGGAGTATGCAGCCCCAGCATGGAGTCCCTATCTAGTCAAGGAGAAGACCAAATTGGAAAAGGTTCAAAGGTTTGCCACCAGACTAGTTCCCGAGCTGAGAGGTATGAGCTACGAGGAGAGGTTACGGTAATTATTAAACCTCACTTCGCTGAAAGACAGAAGAGTTAAGGGGGGACATGATCACCACATTCAAGATTCTCAAGGGAATTGATAGGGTAGATAAAGACTGGCTATTTAACACAAGGAGCACATGCACTAGGGGACATAGGTGGAAACTGAGTGCCCAAATGAGCCACAGAGAGAGTAGAAAGAACTTTTTTAGTGTCAGAGTGGTTGACAAATGGAATGCATTAGGAAGTGATGTGGTGAAGAAAACTCAATACACAGTTTCAACTGTAGATATGATAGAGTCCAGTAGGCTCAGGAACCTGTACACCTGTTGATTGATGGTTGAGTGGCGGGACCAAAGAGCCAGAGTTAAACCCCCACAAACATAATTAGGTGAGTACACACACACACACGCACACACACACACACACATTTAAAAAAAAACTCCCTCCACATGCAGTGGAGGGTGTTGGGGAGGGCAACCCCACCACCCTCCTCTGCATAGAAAACACCCCTACCCAAAACCCTCCCTGCCCCCACTCAAATACTCAGCCAAATCTCCCTCCCCCCACACCCAATCCCCAGCCTTCTACCCCTCCTCCCCTTTCCTTCATGTCCTCCCACCCCTTTCACCCCATATCCTCCCTGTACCTCCCCCTTCACTTGACCCCCCCACCCCTCATCCCAGTATTCTCTGCAACCCTGTTATCCACCTCACAAATCCTCACACCCATGGAACAGCTTTCCCCACCAGCAGAACACTCACCAAGGAGGAGATTTGAGAACGGACAGAAGAAAGTGATCCTCAAGGCAATGTACACTAACATAGATGGAATTACAAATAAAGCAAATGAACTTGGAGAATGGGTACTAGAGGAAAACCCAGACATAATAGCTCTCACAGAAACAAAGCTACCGAAAACCATAACAAATGCAGTGTTCCCACAGGACTATTATGTTATGAGGAAAGAGAGAAGGAAGAAGTGGTGGTGGTGTAGCCCTTCTGGTAAGAAATGGCTGGGAATTTGAGGAGATGGTTGTTCAGGGATGTGAAGGTTTCAGTGACTACATAACAGGTACAATAACAACTGGAGGGCAAAAAATTATAGTCATAGTCATATATAATCCACCACCAATTGACAGAAGACCCAGACAGGAATATGATAGAAACAACATGGCCACCATTAACATAATAGAGAGAGCAGCTTCTGTTGCTAGCAGGAATGGATCTGGACTACTAATTATGGGAGACTTCAATCATGGGAAGATAGATTGGGAGAATAGAGACCCGCATGGAGGACCAGAAACATGGAGAACTAAGCTGCTGGATGTGGCAACAAGAAACTTTCTATGCCAGCACATCAAGGAACCAACAAGAATAAGAGGAGAAGATGACCCAGCAATGCTTGATTTGATATTTACCCTAAATGAGAGGGATATAAGGGAAGTCAAGATGGAAGCACCCTTGGGAATGAGTGATCACAGTGTATTGAATTTTGAGTACCTGGTAGAGCTAGGAATTATCTCCCCCAAAAAGAACTAGGAAACAAAGGCTGGCATACCGAAAGGGAAATTATGAGGAGATGAGAAGCTTCCTTCTTGAGGTTATCTTGAGATGATTTCAGGGCTTTTTAGTGTCCCCGCGGCCCGGTCCTCGACCAGGCCTCCACCCCCAGGAAGCAGCCCGTGACAGCTGACTAACACCCAGGTACCTATTTTACTGCTAGGTAACAGGGGCATAGGGTGAAAGAAACTCTGCCCGTTGTTTCTCGCCGGTGCCTGGGATCGAACCCAGGACCACAGGATCACAAGTCCAGCGTGCTGTCCGCTCGGCCGACCGGCTCCCTCTCCTAAGGGAAATACCTTGGGACACAGACCTGAGAGCTAAGTCTGTACAAGATATGATGGACTATGTCACCTAAAAGTGTCAGGAGACACTAAGCAGATACATCCCGGCCCAAAAGGAAAAATCCAAGAAGCAAAAGAAGAATCCATGGTATAATAAGGCATGTATGGAAGCAAAGAAACTGAACAAAAGGGCGTAGAGGAACTTCCGGAATAACAGAACACCAGAAAGCAGAGAGAGATACCAGGGAACCAGGAATGAGTATGTCAGGGTGAGAAGAGAAGCAGAGAAAAGTTATGAAAATGATATAGCAAACAAAGCCGAGACCGAACCGAAGCTACTCCACAGTCACATCAAAAGGAAAACAGCAGTGAAAGAACAGGTAGTGAAACTTAGAACAGTATACAGAGAATGACAAAGAGGTGTGTGAAGAACTCAACAAGAGGTTCCAGGAGGTCTTCACAATAGAACAAGGGGAGGTCACTGTGCTAGGAGAAAGGGAGGTAAACCAGGTGGCCTTGGAAGAGTTCGAAATTACGAGAGAGGAGGTCAATAGACACCTGCTGGATCTGGATGTTAGAAAGGCTGTTGGTCCAGACGGGATCTCACCTTGGATACTGAAAGAGTGTGCAGAGGCACTTTGCTTGCCACTCTCCATAGTGTATAGTAAGTCACTGGAGACGGGAGACCTACCAGAAATATGGAAGACGGCAAATGTGGTCCCAATATACAAAAGGGCGACAGGCAAGAGGCACTGAACTACAGGCCAGTGTCCTTGACTTGTATACCATGCAAGGTGATGGAGAAGATCGTGAGAAAAAACTGGTAATACATCTGGAGAGAAGGGACTTCGTGACAATCGCCAACATGGGTTCAGGGAGGGTAAATCTTGCCTTACAGGCTTGATAGAATTCTACGATCAGGTGACAAAGATTAAGCAAGAAAGAGAGGGCTGGGCGGACTGCATTTCTTAGATTGTCGGAAAGCCTTTGACACAGTGCCGCATAAGAGGCTGGTACATAAACTGGAGAGACAGGCAGGTGTAGCTGGTAAGGTGCTCCAGTGGATAAAGAAGTACCTAAGCAATAGGAAGCAGAGAGTTACGGTGAGGGGTGAGACCTCGATTGGCGTGAAGTCACCAGTGGAGTCCCACAGGGCTCTGTACTCGGTCCTATCTTGTTTCTGATATATGTAAATGATCTCCCGGAGAGTATAGAGTCATTTCTCTCAATATTTGCTGAGGTTGCCAAAATTATCAGAAGGATTAAGACAGAAGAGGACTGTTAGAGACTTCAAGAAGACCTGGACATACTGAAGGAATGGTCGAACAAATGGTTGCTAGAGTTTAACCCAACCAAATGTAATGTAATGAAGATAGGTGTAGGGAGCAGGAGGCCAGATACAAAGTATCATCTGGGAGAGGAAATTTTTCAGGAGACAGAGAAAGAAAGTCTTGGGGGTTGATGTCACGCCAGACCTGTCTCCTGCAGCCCATATCAAGAGGATGACATCAGCGTCATATGCCAGGTTGGCCAACATATGAACGGCATTCAGAAACTTGTGTAAAGGATCACTCAGAACTTATGTCAGGCCAATCCTGGAGTATGCAGCTCCAGCATGGAGTCCATATCTTCTCAAGGATAAGACTAAACTGGAAAAGGTTCAAAGGTTTGCCACCAGACTAGTACCCGAGCTGAGAGGTATGATCTACGAGGAGAGACTAAGGGAATTAAACCTCACTTCGCTGGAAGACAGAAGAGTTAAGGGGGGACATGATCACCACAATCAAGATTCTCAAGGGAATTGATAGGGTAGATAAAGACTGGCTATTTAACACAAGGAGCACATGCACTAGGGGACATAGGTGGAAACTGAGTGCCCAAATGAGCCACAGAGAGAGTAGAAAGAACTTTTTTAGTGTCAGCGTGGTTGACAAATGGAATGCATTAGGAAGTGATGTGGTGAAGAAAACTCAATACACAGTTTCAACTGTAGATATGATAGAGTCCAGTAGGCTCAGGAACCTGTACACCTGTTGATTGATGGTTGAGTGGCGGGACCAAAGAGCCAGAGTTAAACCCCACAAACATAATTAGGTGAGTACACACACACACACGCACACACACACACACATTTAAAAAAAAAACTCCTCCACATGCAGTGGAGGGTGTTGGGGAGGGCAACCCCACCACCCTCCTCTGCATAGAAACACCCCTACCCAAACCCTCTCTGCCCCACTCAAATACTCAGCCAAATCTCCCTCCCCCCACACCCAATCCCCAGCCTTCTACCCCTCCTCCCTTTCCTTCATGTCCTCCCACCCTTTCACCCCATATCCTCCCTGTACCTCCCCCTTCACTTGACCCCCCCCCACCCCTCATCCCAGTATTCTCTGCAACCCTGTTATCCACCTCACAAATCCTCACACCCATGGAACAGCTTTCCCCACCAGCAGAACACTCACCAAGGAGGAGATTTGATAACGGACAGAAGAAAGTGATCCTCAAGGCAATGTACACTAACATAGATGGAATTACAAATAAAGCAAATGAACTTGGAGAATGGGTACTAGAGGAAAACCCAGACATAATAGCTCTCACAGAAACAAAGCTACCGAAAACCATAACAAATGCAGTTTCCCACAGGACTATTATGTTATGAGGAAAGAGAGAAGGAAGAAGTGGTGGTGGTGTCGCCCTTCTGGTAAGAAATGGCTGGGAATTTGAGGAGATGGTTGTTCAGGGATGTGAAGGTTTCAGTGACTACATAACAGGTACAATAACAACTGGAGGGCAAAAAATTATAGTCATAGTCATATATAATCCACCACCAATTGACAGAAGACCCAGACAGGAATATGATAGAAACAACATGGCCACCATTAACATAATAGAGAGAGCAGCTTCTGTTGCTAGCAGGAATATATCTGGACTACTAATCATGGAGACTTCAATCATGGGAAGATAGATTGGGAGAATAGAGACCCGCATGGAGGACCAGAAACATGGAGAACTAAGCTGCTGGACGTTGCAACAAGAAACTTTCTATGCCAGCACATCAAGGAACCAACAAGAATAAGAGGAGAAGATGAACCAGCAATGCTTGATTTGATATTTACCCTAAATGAGAGGGATATAAGGGAAGTCAAGATGGAAGCACCCTTGGGAATGAGTGATCACAGTGTATTGAATTTTGAGTACCTGGTAGAGCTAGGAATTATCTCCCCCAAAAAGAACTAGGAAACAAAGGCTGGCATACCGAAAGGGAAATTATGAGATGAGAAGCTTCCTAAAGGAAATACCTTGGGACACAGACCTGAGAGCTAAGTCTGTACAAGATATGATGGACTATGTCACCCAAAAGTGTCAGGAGGCAGTAAGCAGATACATCCCGCCCAAAAGGAAAAATCCAAGAAGCAAAAGAAGAATCCATGGTATAATAGGCATGTATGGAAGCAAAGAAACTGAACAAAAGGGCGTGGAGGAACTTCCGGAATAACAGAACACCAGAAAGCAGAGAGAGATACCAGAGAACCAGGAATGAGTATGTCAGGGTGAGAAGAGAAGCAGAGAAAAGTTATGAAAATGATATAGCAAACAAAGCCAAGACCGAACCAAAGCTACTCCACAGTCACATCAGAAGGAAAACAACAGTGAAAGAACAGGTAGTGAAACTAAGAACAGTATACAGAGAATGACAAAGAGGTGTGTGAAGAACTCAACAAGGGGTTCCAGGAGGTCTTCACAATAGAACAAGGGAGGTCACTGTGCTAGGAGAAAGGGAGGTAAACCAGGTGGCCTTGGAAGAGTTCGAAATTACGAGAGAGGAGGTCAATAGACACCTGCTGGATCTGGATGTTAGAAAGGCTGTTGGTCCAGACGGGATCTCACCTTGGATACTGAAAGAGTGTGCAGAGGCACTTTGCTTGCCACTCTCCATAGTGTATAGTAAGTCACTGGAGACGGGAGACCTACCAGAAATATGGAAGACGGCAAATGTGGTCCCAATATACAAAAAGGGCGACAGGCAAGAGGCACTGAACTACAGGCCAGTGTCCTTGACTTGTATACCATGCAAGGTGATGGAGAAGATCGTGAGAAAAAACTGGTAATACATCTGGAGAGAAGGGACTTCGTGACAAATCGCCAACATGGGTTCAGGGAGGGTAAATCTTGCCTTACAGGCTTGATAGAATTCTACGATCAGGTGACAAAGATTAAGCAAGAGAGAGAGGGCTGGGCGGACTGCATTTTCTTAGATTGTCGGAAGCCTTTGACACAGTGCCGCATAAGAGGCTGGTACATAACTGGAGAGACAGGCAGGTGTAGCTGGTAAGGTGCTCCAGTGGATAAAGAAGTACCTAAGCAATAGGAAGCAGAGAGTTACGGTGAGGGGTGAGACCTGCGATTGGCGTGAAGTCACCAGTGGAGTCCCACAGGGCTCTGTACTCGGTCCTATCTTGTTTCTGATATATGTAAATGATCTCCCGAAGAGTATAGAGTCATTTCTCTCAATGTTTGCTGAGGTTGCCAAAATTATCAGAAGGATTAAGACAGAAGAGGACTGTTTGAGGCTTCAAGAAGACCTGGACAAACTGAAGGAATGGTCGAACAAATGGTTGTTAGAGTTTAACCCAACCAAATGTAATGTAATGAAGATAGGTGTAGGGAGCAGGAGGCCAGATACAAAGTATCATCTGGGAGAGGAAATTTTTCAGGAGACAGAGAAAGAAAAAGTCTTGGGGGTTGATGTCACGCCAGACCTGTCTCCTGCAGCCCATATCAAGAGGATGACATCAGCGTCATATGCCAGGTTGGCCAACATATGAACGGCATTCAGAAACTTGTGTAAAGGATCACTCAGAACTTATGTCAGGCCAATCCTGGAGTATGCAGCTCCAGCATGGAGTCCATATCTAGTCAAGGATAAGACTAAACTGGAAAAGGTTCAAAGGTTTGCCACCAGACTAATACCCGAGCTGAGAGGTATGATCTACGAGGAGAGACTAAGGGAATTAAACCTCACTTCGCTGGAAGACAGAAGAGTTAGGGGGGACATGATCACCACATTCAAGATTCTGAAGGAAATTGATAGGGTAGATAACGACAGGCTATTTAACACAAGGGGCAAACGCACAAGGGGACACAGGTGGAAACTGAGTGCCCAAATGAGCCACAGAGATATTAGAAAGAACTTTTTTAGTGTCAGAGTGGTTGACAAATGGAATGCTTTAGAAAGTGATGTGGTGAAGGCTGACTCCATACACAGTTTCAAGTGTAGATATGATAGAGCCCAATATGCTCAGGAATCTGTACACCTGTTGATTGACTTTTGAGAGGTGGGACTAAAGAGCCAGAGCTCAACCCCCGCAAACACAACTAGGTGAGTACAACTAGGTGAGTACACACACACACACACACACACATACACACACACTCACATACACGGAAGTGCTTACTAGAGTTGGATGTGACAAAGGCTATAGGTGCAAATGTAATCTCCCCTTGGATACTAAAGGAAGGAGAAGATGAACTGTGCCTGCCACTCTCCATAGTGTATATTAAATCAATGGCAACAGGGGAACTGCCATAAATTTGGAAAGCAGCTAACATAGTCCCGTTATACAAGAAAGGGGATAGACAGGAGGCACTGAACTACAGGCCAGTGTCCCTAACCTGCATTCTATTCAAGCTGATGGAGAAGATTGTACGAAGAAAGCTAGAGGTACATCTGGAGCGAAGGAACTTTGTAACACAGCATCAACATGGGTTCAGGGATCTCAAGTCCTGCCTCGCAGGATTACTTGAATTCTACGACCAGGCAACAAAAATCAGGCAAGAAAGAGAAGGGTGGGCAGACTGCATATTTTTGGATTGCCAGAAAGCCTTTGATACAGTACCACACATGAGGCTAGTGAAAAAGCTGGAGATGCAGCTTGGAGTGAAAATGAAGGTACTCCATTGGATAAAGGAGTACCTAAGCAACAGGAGACAACGAGTCAATGTGAGGGGTGAGGTCTCAGATTGGCAAGACGTTACAAGTGGAGTCCCGCAGGGGTCAATCCTTCGACCTATACTGTTTCTAATATATGTAAATGATCTCCCAGAGGGTATAGATTCGTTCCTCTCAATGTTTGCTGATGACGCAAAAATTATGAGGAGGATTGAAACAGAGGATGATAATAGGAGGCTACAAGATGACCTAGACAGGCTGAGTGAATGGTCCAACAAATAGCTGTTGAAGTTCAACCCGAGTAAATGCAAAGTAATGAAACTAGGCAGTGGAAACAAGTGGCGAGACAAACGATACAGAATAGGAGAGGAAGTACTGAATGAAACGGACAGAGAGAAAGATCTAGGAGTTGATATCACACCAAACCTGTCTCTTGAAGCCCACATAAAAAGAATAACGTTGCGGCATATGCGAGGCTGGCTAACATCGGAACAGCCCTCAGGAACCTGTGTAAGGAATCGTTCAGAATTTTGTACAACACATATGTAAAACCAATCCTAGAGTATACGACCCCAGCATGGAGCCCGTACCTTGTCAAGCACAAGACGAAGCTGGAAAAAGTTCAAAGGTATGCCACTAGACTAGCCCAAAGAACTAAGAGGCATGAGTTACGAGGAAAAGTCGCGGGAAAAGCACCTTACGACACTGGAAAGTAGCGTAAATTGAGACTAGAACCGTCCCAAACCCGAGGAGAATCTCAGGGATCGAACTCAGTCATAGTAATAATTAGGTGGGGGAGTCCGTAGAATGGGACGGGTTGCATCAGGGGGGACGTTATGGGTCGCAGAGGGTAAAATGTGTGGAACGGGTA
This sequence comes from Procambarus virginalis, assembly GCA_020271785.1. Lineage (NCBI taxonomy): Eukaryota > Metazoa > Arthropoda > Malacostraca > Decapoda > Cambaridae > Procambarus > Procambarus virginalis. The sequence goes on from WNGS01164858.1 coordinate 71,259,694, forward strand.
CCGTCAGGAGGATGTTGTGGGTCATATGTGGGGTAAGAGAGTGAGGGGAAAATGGACGGGATGGAAAATGCGTGGACAGGATCCAAAAACGCGTGGACGTGATCCCAAAACGCGCGGATGGGATGCAAAATGAGTGGACGGGATCCCAAAACTCAGGTGGTGGTCTGGTATGTTGGTATGTAGTCCTCAAGGGGGGGGGGGGATTTCCCCGGATGTATGACGCGTGTCGGCGTCCGGTGTCTGGTTACGCGGGTAGGTTTGATGGGGGGATAAGTTGGGGGTAGGAGACTATGTGGTTGTATGTGGGGTATATGGGGAGAGTAAGGAATAGGAGGAGAATAGGAGAAGAGAAGCATAGATGAATATGTATGGGTAAGCACTGGAGAGTTAATCCTGAGTGTAGATATATATATAGTTTGATCAATAGATGAGACAAAGTAGGCTATGTAAGGATGGAGGGGGGGTCCCTACATGGCCTGGATATGCCAATCGGAGGTCTACCAATAATTTTAGACACATTCATTTATGTTGGGAAGGTGGTGGCAGTGTTTAATGATTTTTTCTATAATTAGTAATAAATTAATAACCCCTATCCTTGTTATGTCCTCCTCATTTAATATTCAGTTTATATTCGTGGCAGTCCAGTGAGGGGTCATACTGGACTGTAACAGTGTTAAGCTGGGGTACTGAGTGAAGAGAGAGAGGGAGAGAATTACACAGTGGTCAGAGAGACGATCACAAGGGTCATTACAATAGTTAGATAAGGTGCGGGATTATTACATGATGAAATGAACACATTCATAAGAGACGACAGGCTGTTCCATGAGAAACCTTTCACATCCAACAAGGGGTATTGGTTTTTGATAGACAAAACAAATAAGACCTGATCTGGCTAGATTAACAGCCTCTATGTCTTAGCCATAAGCAAGTGCAGATGGTAGACTTATCTGCCTTCAGTAAAGCACTTTTACATCGCAATGGCATTACAAAATTTCCACCCCATAATATTATGGTCCCCAGGACTATATGCAACTGAAAATTCAGTTGGCTACCATCAGCTTTTGACTGGTCGTGATGGTCGAGTGGATTAGGTGTCCTGTACACACCAGTTGCATTGTGCTCCTGGCAGTATGGGTTCGAGTCACTTCTGGGGTGTGAGTTTTCAGTTGCATATAGTCCTGGGGACCATTCAGGCTTGTTCGCATTTGTGTTCCTCACGTGTGCCCCAAAGAATGAGGTGATTTGATAAAATACTATGCCCAAGATTACCATCAGAGTGCCAGTGGGCTGATGGGCAAAATAGCCTTTGCTACCATCAGCTTTTGACCGGTCGTGATGGTCGAGTGGATTAGGTGTCCTGTACACACCAGTTGCATCGTGCTCCTGGCAAAATGGGATCGAGTCACTTCTGGGGTGTGAGTTTTCAGTTGCATATAGTCCTGGGGACCATTCAGGCTTGTTCGCATACACACACACACACACACACACACACACACACACACACACACACACACACACACACACACACACACAAACACAGGTACAAAAAGACTGAGACGAGTGATAAAGATAGTGTTGCAAAGGAGAGCACAAAGAGAAGATCTATCTAGGGAAGGAGAAGAGCCCCTGAAAAAACGTGGGAGAATTAAAAAATGGATTCCTCCAGAGAGACATGATAAGGGAGGAGAGAGCCGTGGTGGCAGAAGAAGGAAGAGGCGCAGGACGAGAAGGGAACCACGAAGTCATGGCTCCAAACACAACACCCCCAGAGGCGAGGGGGGAACCCACAACCAGCTACCCAGTAAAACCAGAGGGGAGGACAACACCGCTTACTAGGTTTTGTCTCACGATCTTCTCCATCACCTTGCATGGTATACAAGTCAAGGACACTGGCCTGTAGTTTAGTGCCTCTTGCCTGTCACCCTTTTTGTATATTGGGACCACATTCCCCGTCTTTCCATATTTCTGGTAGGTCTCCCGTCTCCAGTGACTACTATACACTATGGAGAGTGGCAGCACAGTGCCTCTGCACACTCTTTCAGTTCCCATGGTGAGATCCCGTCAGGACCAACAGCCTTCTAACATCCAGATCCAGCAGGTGTCTCTGAACCTCCTCTCTCGTAATTTCGAACTCTTCCAAGGCCCCCGGTTTACCTCCCTTTCTCCTAGCACAGTGACCTCACCTGTTCTATTGTGAAGACCTCCTGGAACCTCTTGTTGAGTTCTTCACACACCTCTTTGTCATTCTCTGGATACCTGTCATCGCCTGTTCTAAGTTTCAATACCTGTTCTTTCACTGTTGTTTCCTTCTGATGTGACTGTGGAGTAGCTTTGGTTCGGTCTTGGCTTTGGTTGCTATATCATTTTCAAAAACTTTTCTCTGCTCTTCGCACCCTGACGTACTCATTCCTGGTCCCTGGTATCTCTCTCTGCTTTCTGGTGTTTCTGTTATTCGGAAGTTCCTCCACGCCCTTTTCTTCAGTTTCTTCGCTTCCATACATGCCCTATTAACCATGGATTCTTCTGTTGCTTCTCGAATTTTTTCCTTTGGGCCAGGATGAACCTGTTTACTGCCTCCTGACACTTTTGGGTAACATAGTGCATCATACCTTGTACAGACTTATCTCTGAGGTCTGGTCCCAAGGTATTTCCTTTAGGAAACTTCTCATCTGTTCATAAATCCCTTTTGATTCCTAGTTATGTTTTGGGGGAGATAATTCCTAGGTCTACCAGGTACTCAAAGTTCAATACACTGTGATCACTCATTCCCAAGGGCGCTTCCATCTTAACTTCCCTTATATCCCACTCATTTAGGGTAAATATCAAATCAACATTGCTGGTTCATCTTCTCCTCCCATTCTTGTTGGTTCCTTGATGTGCTGGCTTAGAAAGTTTCTTGTTGCCACGTCCAGCAGCTTAGCTCTCCATGTTCCTGGTCCTCCATGCAGGTCTCAGTTCTCCCAATCTATCTTCCCATGGTTGAAGTCTCAATATTTAGTAGTCCAGATCCATTCCTGCTAGCATGCAACAGAAGCTGCTCTTTCTATTATTTTAATGGTGGCCATGTTGTTTCTATCATAATCCTGTTTGGGTCTTCTGTCATTTGGTGGTGGATTATATATGACTACGACTATAATTTTTTTCCCTCCAATTGTTATGGTACCTGCTATGTATCACTGAAACCTTCACATCCCTGAATAACCATCTCCTCAAAATCCCAGCCTTTTCTTACCGGTACAACGTCTTCATGCTTTGTTACTGTGAGGGCTATTATGTCTGGGTTTGCCTCTAGTACCCATTCTCCAAGTCCATTTGCTTTATTTGTAATTCCATCTATGTTAGTGTTCATTGCTTTGAGGCTCACTTTCTTCTGTCCTTCTCAATCTCCTCCTTGGTGAGTGTTCTGCTGGTGGGGGAAGCTGTTCCATGGGTGTGAGGACCTGTGAGGTAGATAACAGGATCTCAGAGGAAACTGGGATGAGGGGCGGGGGATCCAGTGAAGGGGGAGGTACAGGGAGGGTATGACGTGAAAGGGGGAGGGAGGACAGGAAGGAAGGGGGTAGGGGGGACTCGGCGGGAGGATGGGAGGAGTAGAAGGGTGGGCATTGTGTGTGGGGGTAGGGAGATTTGGCTGAACATTTGAGTGGGAGCAGGGAGGGTTGTTGTAGGGGAGTTTTCTATGCAGAGGAGGGTG
>WNGS01164858.1:71266940-71288242 GCA_020271785.1 Procambarus virginalis
GTCTTGGGCACTAGTATATAGTGTCTTGGACTAGTGTCTTGGGCACTAGTCCAACTTCAGAGGAATTCGAAGAAGTGTTTGACTTGTAACAATGTTCAAACCTGTCTGTGACATTCATCAATGTTTCCCATTGTCGTGTTTTTCAAGAGATCAAACCTTTAAGCACCTTTTGTATTCATTTTTTATCAACCTATGCATACCTTGTAACCATCAAATACATAATAAAGCACAAAAAAAGGGAAGGGGGTGGTAGGAGAAAAGCACACAGAAACTGTATTGGAGGGGATCTAAACATTCCCTCTAATGCGTTATGCGTGGTTTCCTCCGAGGCTATGGGTCCCCCTTCTTCCAGCCAGAGGTGGTACTCCCTTCCATAATATATATATATATATATATATATATATATATATATATATATATATATATATATATATATATAGTATATGTATCGTAATATTATATATACTATATGTATATATATATATATATATATATATATATATATATATATATTTATATATATTATATATATATATATATATATATAATATACTATATAATATATATATATATATATACTATATATATATATACTATATATATATATATATTATATTATATATATATAATTTATACATATATATATCTATATATATATATATATATATATATATATATATATAAATATATACACTATATATATATATATATATATATATATATATATATATATATATATTTTATACATATATTATTATATATATATAATATATAGTATATAATATATATGATATATATATATATATATATATACCCCAAACCATTGTAACATGTCACCTCCCCAAATGCAGGTATTTAAACTCTGTTCAGTTATAGTTAGTTCTGTTGGTGTGTAACTAAAGTCTTTGAAATATATATAGATATATATAATATATATATATATATATATATATATATATATATAAATATATATAGTATATTTCGATATATATTATAGTATATATATAATATATAATATATATATATATATATATATATATATATATATATATATATAGTATATTATATACCGTTGTGCCGTATATATACCGTATATATATGTACGTTATACCATATATATATCGTTGTCGAGCCACCGGACTGCACTCTCCTGGGTGCCCCCATTGGCTCACGAGCAATCGAGGAGGTCCTGGCTGCAAAAATCCCTGATCTAAAGAGAATGCTGGACAGGATTGTCAAGATTGAAGCCCATGATGCTCTCTTTCTCCTCACAAGATGCCTGTCTCTCCCTAAGTTGACCTACTTTCTGAGACGTTCTCCATCCTACAGCAGCCCTAAGTTAAATGTGTATGACACCCTTCTGAGGTCCATGCTGGTGAAAGTCCTGAACCTGCCATTGGACGACTCTCAGTGGGAGCAAGCAACCCTTCCTGTAAGACTTGGCGGCCTTGGTGTCCGCACAGCCTCCCAAATTGCTCTACCAGCCTTCCTTTCCTCCTCCCACGCATCGCACGACCTCGTCAGAGATATCTTACCTGCAACCCTGAGAGATTCAGCAGGAATACACGATCCTGCTTTCACTGAATGTTCAAATCAGTGGGATGTTCTCGCAGCCCCAGCAACCATTATAGAGCCAACAAAACAACACAAACAGTCCGGCTGGGACCACCCTCTAGTGGAAAAAGTAGCTGATGCCATGCTCAGCGCCGCAACATCAGACAAGGAGAAAGCCCGCCTCAGAGCAGTGCATGCCCCCCATGCAGGAGACTTCCTCCTGGCAGTACCCATGTCAGCAATGGGCACGTGCCTAGATCCAGAATCCCTTTGTGTAGCAGTGGCCCTCCGCCTTGGTGCTCCAATTCACACTGAATACAAGTGTACTTGCAACAGGGTGGAAGCAGACCAATACGGACTGCATGGGTTGCATTGCGGAAGCACAAAGGGCTGGCATGCAAGACACAACGAGGTCAATGACATCATCAAGAGAAGCCTCGTCTCAGCTAAGTGCCCAGCGGAGAGAGAACCTCGCATCCTAGGGGACCAAAACCCGGATTTCCCCGCACTTCGCCCCGATGGCATCACCATATACTCATGGAAGGAGGGTAGACAGTTGGTGTGGGACTACACATGTGTATCCACCCTGGCTGACACCTATGTACACTTCGGAGCTGATCAAGCAGGTGGGGCGGCCAACCACAGGGAAACAGCAAAATCTCTCAAATACAGGCGACTGGCAGGTCAATACCTCTTTGTTCCCATAGCGTCTGAGACGTATGGCCCCTGGGGCAAGAGTGCCTTGGGATTTCTCAAGTAATTGGGTTCCAAGCTCATTGACGTCACCAGAGACCCAAGGGCTTGCAGTTTTTTGTTTCAGCGCCTCAGTGTGGCGATCCAGAGGGGAAATGCTTGCTGCGTCCTCGGTTCCTGTCTGGAAGCGGAGGAGCTTCAAGATATCCATAACCTTTAGGCATTTGTCTTGTATGTTTTGTGACCTTCAAATACACAATAAAGCATAAAAAAAAGGAAGGGGGTGGTAGGAGAAAAGCACACAGAAACTGTATTGGAGGGGACCTACATTCCCTCCAATGCATTATGTGTGATTTCCTCCGAGGCTATGGGTCCCCCTTCTTCCAGCCAGAGGTGGTACTCCCTTCCATGTTAAATAATTTCTTAAAAAAAATATATATATACACATACACACATATAAGGAAAACCAGCCTATGACTGCACTAACATAAATATTCCTTGATATACAACAATGATCAATCACCCTATCAGTCCTAGAAAACATATGTATGTCTCTGCAGGTAATCCAGCCTACAGTTGTAACTCTATACTTCAGTATAAATAATCCTTGGTGTGAGGGAATCTAGATTCCCTCAGCTAGGTTTCCTAGTTTCTAGAATATTCTAGTCGCTCTAGGGACTCTAGAAACTGAAGCTTTCAAACTAACATATACTTGTGGGGTGTTGAATGAAAGCTTATGTTAAGGACTGTCGTTTGGGACTGACTAGAGGTCTGTGATTGTTCTGTAGAGAGAATTACAGAAATTTTCCTGTTTCTGTGAAATAGGAAGAGATTTGAGAGTGAGTGGTCTGAGAGGATACTTGACTCTCAAACCGTTACGAGGTAGGGGGGACAGTGGAGTGAACGTTGCCTCCCCCCCACCAAGTGAGACATTGCGCCATTGTCTTAGGCCTGCCCCCCTCCTTGTGACGTCACGGGACGCTACAGGGGAGGGGCGCCCGGATTGGTTTAGGCATCCCTGCCTCTAGCAGAGTTTTGGCGCGAACAGCTGCCATTGGAAGCGGCACTATGGTGGTGTGCCGGCTTCCTGCTGATTGGTCAAGACGAGGTAGGGGGGAGATATGGGGATTTGAGTTTCCCTACCCGCCGAAAGAGTTTAGTTTGAATTGGGCAGCAAGCAGAGGAAGAAGTGGCCACCTGGCCACCTCCACCCCCGTTAATCGCTTCTGTCGTCCAGATTACTCATCTTGTATGGCACTCCTGCCATCCTGGGTGTGTCAAGGCCCATATTTGCGTGAAATTGGGACTGATGAATACGGGACAGTGAAAGCCTCTGAGACAGTGGGCACCCATGAGGCAGCTGGCAGAACCTCAGGGTGTAACAGGTGGTCCGAGTATCCTGTCTGTGTTGTGGACAATTGGTGGAATATGGGCAGTGAAATTGTAGAGATATTACAGGCCCCTGTTGGACTTTGTATTCCACCCGACAGTGTCCATGTCGTAGTGACGCGGCCATTATCACGCCCAGTGTAGAACAAGACATGCTCTGGTATGATGGGGTTGTTAGTGATTCCCCATCCTCGTGTGTATGCCCGGGGGCCACCCCAGGCCGCCCGCGCGCTACCCAGGCCACCCGCCCGCCCGGCCCGGCCACCCCGCCCGCCCGGCCCGGCCCGGCCACCCCCCACCCCGCGCGCCAGCTCAGCTCGGGTGGGGTGCTGTGACATCACGCGCTACCCTTGGCCACCCCCTTAGGGCCACGCGGTGGCCACATGCCTTTGGCCACACTTGGCCACTTTCCCGGGACAGCCTAGGGCCACATCCTGTCGACGCATGAGGAGCAAGCTAAGTGTTGACAGCCAGTGAGGTAGTGACCTGGGAAATGAGGAAAATGAGTGGAAAGCATGAGTGCAGTACTAATTGTTACAGTGTCGAAGCAGCTGAGAGACAGCTGTCTGTAGCACGTCCAGGTGACTGGTAGCAAGTACCTGGAGAGGGATGTTGTACACAGTACCACATGTAGATATATGTTGTGTGTAGTCTGACTTGAGTATGGGACCAGTCAGTGTAGAGATTTACCATATAAGTGATCCAGCCTGTTGATTCTATATAATCGTTCAGCCTTGATTAAGGCCATAGTACTGCATGTTAATTATGCCAGTGTAGAGGTAGGCAGGCCCGTGTTGCAGGGTTATCAGTGGATATCCTGAGGTCTGTATAATTGTCCTGGTGATATAATTTTCATTGATTATGTGGATGCCATTTCCATGTGTTCATTTGCATATTTTCATGTACTGTGTTGTGTGGTGAGTCAGTAGATGTGATTGCTGACTGATTGCCTAATGATGTCATTAGCATGTGGGGCATGCTGACGGCATCATTGTGTTGCAGGTTTGTGCCGTAGTGTTATCAGGTACACGATATTACTGTCCTAGAACTGTGTAGAGGATTTAAGGGGACCCCTTTTAGTATTCAGGGAAATTCTCAGTACTTAGTCTTTTGCAATGGTTGCAAGATTAGAGGAGGCAGTAATATTGGTATACTTTTGTTGTTGCCAAACCGTGTGTCATTACTGTGTGGGTACAGTAATTAACGAGTTGCAGTAGCCGCAACCGTATGGGGGCAGTGTATTTATGTTGTTATGCATGCCATTGTAAGTGTGACCTATGTAACACTGGGGTTACTTTGTGTTTCTTTAAGTTGTGTTGAGGACTTGAGGATTCAGTGAGTTAATTAAAGGGTAATTAACTGGATAAGGGGTGCACATTTATTGTTTTATGAGTGAGAGTTGTTAAGAGAACAGTATTGAGCTGTTGAAATACGTTTCCGGTGCAATTAATGTGACAACTAATTGACCACTCTAGCTAATTATGTAATTAGCATTCTCATCATGAATTCACGTAGTGGGAGAGGATCTGTCAGAGTCTGTCAGTATTGTGTTAACGTAATTTGCTCGGGACTACTTACCTTTTGGAGGTATAGCAATTAGAGGCTCATGATAATTAGTGGAGTAATTAACGTCTGGAGTCTTGAGGACTCAGATGACTCGGTAAAGCGAGGTCATGGAGCTAGCATAATTCGTTATATTAATCATATCCTGTCTGAGGACAGTGGATTAATTGCACTCATGTTAATTAGGGTAATTAACTCATCTTCCGTGAATTCACAGTGTTTGATGAGACCTGCTTAGGCAGTGCGTAGTGAGACATATATATGGATGATTAATTATCGGTCCTAGTGACAGTTAATTAATTGCTCAGGGTTAATTAGGGTAATTAACACTCATTAAAGTAATTAATGTCACAGACTGTTGAGAAGCTACGCAGTTAGGGTAGGCTTAGTTAACGTAACTCAATTGGGATGTAATTAGTGGTCCGTTTGACCTTAATTAAGAATTACTCACTGAATACTTGCAAGGAGTCAAGTGTGATGTAATGTAAGAGTTTGGAGTAATTGTTAACAAGATGACTTGTGTTGAGAGAAACAAGTATTGATGATTAACGTAGAGTACCATCATGTTGTTGTCTAGTGAGAGACAGTTGTTTGTGATTAAAGTAGTACTTTGTTGCTGACTGCTGTGATCAGTCAATTAACGTAATTAATCACATAATCAATGTTGTAATTGATTAAGGCAATTTCTTTTGATTATCGTCTGGTGACGAGAGTAGAGTAAACTTAGGGATTAGTGGAGCTGTGTCCCAGAATCCCGACTTGCCTGACTTAGTTTACTGTTTACAGTGCAACTTCCTGTAGTGAGTTGCAAAGAGTGTTCACAATGGGTTGTGATAGGGGGAGTCACTGTTGGACTACCCGCCTAGTTACGGGGGTCACTCCTGTTTGTAAGGAGGACCTTAAGCTCGTGATTAGAGTAGCTGTCAGGGAAGCCGTGACACTATTGATTGCATGCTTGTGTCATCAGTGGATATCCTTCATCTGTTCAGTTAGTTCATGTTGTCAGCCCGAAGTGTCAGCAGGATGGAGCCTGCTGTCACTTCTCGAGGGGCTGTTGAATAGCTGTGTTGCAAATGCCACTGGATGGACATTAACGTAATAAATCACTCGCTGTGGTGTAACTTAGTCTGTGATATTTTTTTGATTTGCAATATTGCGTCGTCAGTGGGCACACCTGTGTTCAGGTTAGTTCAGTATGCAGCCGCACAGCAAGGGTTGCTAGTTAGCTGTTTGTTATAGTGCCACTGGATGGATATTAACGTAAATGTAAACTCAATAATGTAGTAGTCTAGTCTCTTGTTATTAATAAATTGTTTATTTTATAGAAAACGGTCTTTGATGTCAACCTTCAACCATTCTTTCCACCCGTGTTCTGCTTCATACAATTGATGTGATCTTTTGATATGACGGCTGTGCTCTTGGGAATTCGAATTCCAATTCATAGCTCCACATCAAATATAAATATTTGATTGTGAGAACCCGTCGGTTACCCTTTATTAGTTTTAACGTCCTGTTTAACTAGGAGGAACCAGCGGCCTATTGTGGACAGGTTTTCACCCCTAGTGGTGGAAGCCTGGCGGTTTGCTCCCGCTTCTCCTTTTTCTATTGGACACATGCATAACTGCCGTGAGCAGCCTTTAAACTTGTAGTCCACCTCCTAAGGGAGGTAGGCGTAGAAAAAAATCTCACACTTGGCACAAAAAAATTGTAATCAATCACTCACCTTTCACTGCGTCTTGCACGCTAATGACAACCAAACACTCTACCAACTCCCTACAAGTAGTCAATAAGAACTTCCTTTCCACATCTGGAAGTTCACTACCCTGACATCTTCAGATTTTCCTAGAACCGTCTACTAGGGTCCTCCACAGCTCTCCTGGCTGCTACACCATGAAGTCATCCTTGAGCAACAATGGTGCTTCACCACTGGTATCAAAGAAGCATGTGAAACTTCATTCCACTGCTCCTCTTCTCACAGCTTGAGGTCCTGCTCCTCACTGTATGGCTGCTCTTCCACAGAGCTCAGTACCTTCAACAACCTTGGAGTTTCATCAACTACTCCCTCTCTGCTAGCTTCAAAGTTCTCAGAAACTCCTTCCCCAGACAAACCTGCAACCCATCCATATGCGAATGAAAAAATGTTCCTCTACAAACACATAACGGAAATGAATCACACACAATAAATGTTTCAGTTGACATCTCCCTGCTTCCTACATGCTGTGAGGTGACTCCCCCACGTTTATGTTGGACCATTTTCTGCCCTCCCTGGGAGCCCTCTGCTACCCGGGCGGCCCTCTCACTCAGTCGCCCACCAGCGGCCAGAGTGGACGGATTTCGCTCCGCCCTCGAGGACGTTCCTCCATCTTTACTCTCTTATTTAGACCTTTTACCTTATAAAAACATGCCTAACATATCAACAGACACTTCCTACGAGCGCTGGGCACACGATCAACTATAGGCAATCACTGTAAACTGGCTTAAAATGAGCTTACCATAGAGTTTGATGTACAAGGGCACGCCCTGACCCCAGCGTCATGTTGGCGCGCTCCTCAGCCCACAAAAGTGCCATTTAAACTTCTCTACAGGGCTTTTTCCTTCCTGACTTGAGCACAAAGTCGTCTCCAGGCTTCACACAAGAACGCCTGATTAATTATCCTCTTGGCAGAGCACGTAACATGAGATTCTTCCGATTACCAGGAGCTCACAGACACTGCATCTTGCTCCCACAACATCAGCTACTCGAGTGAGGTCAAGACCTCTGCCTTGAGCCTCGTACCTTCCTCACAAACTCTCGACATCTCATGTCAAGTCCTTCATTTCTATTTTTGATCACTGACCATACTCTTAAACTGTCTGTCAAATTTACCCAATTGTTTTATGTATGTATCTTCATGTCTATATTTCTGTGACCTCTTATTTAGGTCAGCTTTTGCAGAATAACTCTCAAGGTAGACTCGTTTCTCAGCTACCTGGGATCATAACACTCAGGGGTGGGTTGTGTTACTTGTGTAAAGAATTTAATTAGAAGTCGCTCCAGGGTCTTTTCTAGTGCATTTTCTATGCGAGTGACAAGAGTTTCAACAAGATCATTTTCAATACGAGTGACAAGAGTTTCCACAAAATCAGGACTCAGTTGTGCATTTTATGAGAGATGGTTGGGCCCTGGGGTTGTGGGATTGTCAGTGACTGACATATCAGGTACACACAAAAGTTGTGGTTAAGTGTGAGGTGGTGTTTGGTGATGGACTGAGTTAGGTTATTTTAATGCACTACTGTATTGCAGGTTGTTGGTAGGGAGAACCTTAGTTTTTGCTGCTGCTGGTATGTACGAAGGACATTGTTTGAATGTAATGTCGTGATCGCCACTACAGTTTGAGCAGGTGAGTGTATCTGATGTACAATGTTGCGTGTAAGGGTAACCAGAGCATTTCCCACATTTAATGTTTTTGGTGCAGCCTTTCGAGGTATGGTTAAAACCTACATTTAAAACACTGAGTGGGACGTGGTACATACACCTCTAGTTTATGGAGGAAGCCGTTTAACAAATTCTTCTCAGGGGAAATGTAGTCTAGAAAGGTAAGAAGGGCAGAGCCTGTATCACTCAGTTCTCCGTTTGTTCTTCGCATAAATTTTTTGATTCCATAGATCAGGATGTCATGTGTCTGAAGTTGTGCCCTAATTTCATCTGCACTAATGTCTACATGTCGTAGTACATATTTCGCTAATCGGTTCCCTAGTGGTTTGTGGTACTTGACTTTGTGGCCACAGATGTCAGTAACGTCTGAAAGCTTTAGTTCTTCGCCGTGTTTGTGGTCCACTGCGATCAAGTTCTTTTGTTTATTTGGTCTGATATCGTGCACGTTGATCCCGAATTTCTTAGGAATGGCATATAAGATACTTTGTGCCCTACTATTTCTGAAAACACTCTCCTCTTCAACATCAAAGGCAATGATGAAAGTTTGTAAATCAGAAGAACTTGTCCTATCTTGGTTAAGCGGTGGATGTTGATACTGAGGCCGCGTGGTGCTGGCATGGTGCTGTTTACCTCTGTATGATGGCGGCGCTTATTCTCCATCTGTTTGCCTTGCTGAGATGTTTACTGTCCAGGAAATCTCCATCTGGATCTTCTTCTTAAACTGGGTGAAGTTCACGATCTAAATGTGTGACATGCAACAGTGGTTTCCCAACATCCTCAAAGGTATCGTCTATGTTTGTAGGCGAGACGATGCGTGCACCTCCAGCAGTCGCCATTTTTCCGGCTACTGACCAGTGATCACATTAATGCATGGAAATATCTTATTTCCTTGCTGATACAATATAAGTTGAATATATACATTTCATTTTACAATTCAGAGCATACTTGAGTTTTCAGACGCGTTTGATGGTAAAGACCCTTGGCTCGAATGTCATATCACAATGCCTACACCTCACACACACGCATTCACGCACACACACACACACACACACACACACACACACACACACACACACACACACACACACACACACACACACACACACACACACACACACACACACACACACACACACACACACACACACACACACACACCACACCCACAACACACACACACACACACACACACACACACACGCACACACACACTCATTTATGCCCACACACACACTCACACACACATACACACACTCATGCACACTCACACGACCTCAAGAGCACACACTCACGCACACACAGGGGGGAGCCGGCCGGCCGAGTGGACAGCACACTGGACACGTGAACCTGTGGTCCCGGTTCGATCCCGGGCGCCGAAGAGAAACGATGGAGAGAGTTTCTTCACCCTATGCCCCTGTTACCTAGCAGTAAATAGGTACCTGGGAGTTAGTCAGCTGTCACGGGCTGCTACCTGGGGTGTGTGTGTGTGTGTGTGTGGGTGTGGTGTGGGGAAAAACAGTAGTACTAGTAGTAGTAGTTGTAATAGTAAACAGGTGATTAACAGTTGAGAGGCGGGCCAAAAGAGCAGAGCTCAACCCCCACAAGCACAACTAGGTGAATACACATCATGGGGCCTGATAGTTGAGTGGACATCGCTCTGGCCTTGTAATCCTAGGGTGCAGGTTCGATCCCCAGGTAATGGCAGAAACAATATAGGCAGAGTCTCTTTCACCCTGATGCCCTTGTTACCTAGCAGTAAATAGGTACCGGGGAGTTACACAGCTGTTACGGGCTGCTTTCTGGTGGGTGTGTGTGTGTGTGGGTGTGTGGGGATAAAAAAATAAATTAGTTAGATAGTAGTTAGTAACAGTTAATTGATTGACAGTTTAGAGGCGGGCCGAAAGAGTAGAGCTCAACCCCAGCAAGCACATCTAGGTGAATACACATACTAACACACACTTAAACCTCACTTCGTTGGAAGACAGAAGAGTTAGGGGGGACATGATCACCACATTCAAGATTCTCAAGGAATCGATAGGGTTGATAAAGACAGGCTATTTAACACAAGGGGCACACGCACTAGGGGACACAGGTGGAAACTGAGTGCCCAAATGAGCACAGAGATATTAGAAAGAACTTTTTTAGTGTCAGAGTGGTTGAAAAATGGAATGCATTAGGAAGTAATGTGGTGGAGGCTGACTCCATACACAGTTTCAAGTGTACATGTGATAGAGCCCCAATAGGCTCAGGAACCTGTACACCTGTTGATTGACGGCCTGTTGATTGACGGTTGAGAGGCGGGACCAAAGAGCCAGAGCTCAACCCCCGCAAGCACAACTAGGTGAGTACATACATGCACTCATGCACACACCCGCCTTCACGCGCACATACACACACTCACACAGAGGTTGTGCTCAGACAACCGTGGTGGGCAGAAAGGTCTGGGATGCTCCTCTGGGAAGCTAGTGAATTGGGAGGGGTAATCAGTGTATATGCGTATATGAATATATATGAGTGATTGAATAACTAGTAAGCTCACTCAATCCACAAGAAAGTGAAGAAAAACAGTAAAAACAGCACCACTGAAAATAAGTGTTGAGTACATCGTGGCATTGTGGAATTGTGGAGTCGACTAGCGAGGACGTGACCTCACCAGCTGTGACGCTGGGACGCCGGGACCTCAAACCTGACAAGTCACGTGGAGTACTTTCTCGCCTGTTTGTGCTGCAGATTGTGCAAGATATTGCGAGCGCCTTTTTTGGCTAGGTTGTTACTGCAATGACAAGATCAGGAAAGGGTTCAAGGTCAATCACCAGCAGGGACGGGGAGGAGGACAGATTTATAGACAAATTAATAGGTAAATTTGTAGAGAGAAGGAGCGATTGGATGGAGGATCTAAACCAAGGGATAAAAAGCAAGTAATTTCAGCAAATACATGATGCAGTAGAGAGGCAGAAACAGGAGCTTATGCTCTATATTCAGGAAGAGATTAGGAAGGGAAGAGAGGACTGGGAGAGGGAATGTGCTCAGATCCCAAACGAATTAGGAAGGATTAACAGCATGGCTAAGAACAGAAGATTAGTGGGGAATGGGTTAGTGAGTGCGGTTGGGATGGGGAATCTCCAGGGGAGGGACTAGCAGCATGACGGTGAATTACTAAAGAGAAGGACCATTATAATACCCGGATTATTCAAATCTGTGGCACCAACAAGACAAGAAAGGATAGAGACGGAAAAATATGAATTGCATGAGCTATTGAGATGTATTGGAGCAGGGATGGCAGAAAACGAGGTGGACATCAGCCGCCGAGTTGGACCTTACAATTGTCCCAAGAATTGACCTGTTCTGGTGCAATTCTCCAATGAGGAGGCTGTGGAGTACATAATGAGGAACAAGCATTTACTCAGAGGACGTGAAACCCATTACAATGTGTTTATTGAAAAGTTTATGACGAAAGATGAGCAAATAGCCCACAAGAATAAATGGCAAGCACGACACACTACCCCTAGCCTCTCAGGTAGCCTCACCTCCCAGGTCACCTACCAGGTCACTCACAGGTCATATCCAGGTCACCTCACAGGTCACCTCCCAGGTCACCTCTCAGGTCACATCCCAGGTCTCCTCCCAGGTCACATCTCCCCAACTTAGCCCTCCTATACCTCCCCCTGCCTCAGCCCCCAAATCCCCCCGACTCAGCCCCCCAAACGCCCTGGCCCTTCCACATTTGCACTTCCCCAACAACTTCCCTGCCCTGCTACATCACTCCTGTCAACGACCCCAATGGGTCAAGCCATGCCCTCACCAAACCACCTTCCCATCCCCCTCCCCTATTACCCCCTCCTACTTCCTGCCCCTTCTACCCATTGCCTTCAATTCCATCTGCTCCATCCAGCTTCCACTGCACCCCTCTTCCACTCACCCCCAAACCCCACCCAACCCTCACCCCTCCTAGCACCCCCAGCCCACATTTAACCCCCTCACCTTGTGACCCCTAACACCTTCCCCATCTCCCTCTT
Organism: Procambarus virginalis; assembly: GCA_020271785.1. Lineage (NCBI taxonomy): Eukaryota > Metazoa > Arthropoda > Malacostraca > Decapoda > Cambaridae > Procambarus > Procambarus virginalis. Next base: position 71,279,571 of record WNGS01164858.1, read on the forward strand.
CCCTCTTCTACCCCAAAACCCTACCTACCCCAATTCCCCCTAACTAATACACCCTCTTCCACTCCCAGCACCGAGCTCCATTCTCCTCTCAGCCCTCTGCCTCAATATCCCTCTCCCCCCTCCCCAACCTCTCAACCTCTATCTGACTCTCAGTCTCACTCTATTTCTCAACCCCCCCCCCTATGCCATTCAGACCCTCCCTAACTTTCAGACCCATTATGCCCTTCCGACCCCTAGATGTCCAAACCCCATTCGCCTACAATGCACTCCCAGACACCCTCACAGCCCCTACTCGCCCCCAGACACCCCCCCCCCAGTACCCCCAGACCCCTGGTGAAAAGTGGAAACTCGGGCACCAGAGTTTCCAAGGAGAGTCTCAAGGTTTGGTACACAAATGTTGATGGGGTATCCAATAAGGCAGAAGAGATAAAAGAAAGAGTTAGTGAGGCAGACCCAGACATAGTGGCAATAGTGGAAACTAAAATAAATGGCATGATCTCGGATGCAATCTTTCCAGAGCCAGAGTTCCCCCTTTCACCGGGGGTCTGGGGGGTACTGGGGGGTGTCTAGGGGCGAGTGGGGGTGTCTGGGGGGTTCTAGGGGGGTACCTGGGAGTGCCTGGTAGGGAAATGGGGTCTGGGCATCTAGGGGAGTAGGAAGGGCATAATGGGTCTGAAAGTTATGTGATAAGAAAAGAAAGGGCACAGAGACAGGAAGGAGGAGTGGCACTCCTAATAAAGCAGAAATGGAAGTTTGATGAGCTGGAAAATCCGGTTACCAATGAAAGCACGAGCTCCATACATGGAACTCTGACAGTGGATGGGAAGATGATTGTAATCTTGATACTCTACAATCCCCCACCAAACAGTAGAAGGCCCAGGCAGTAGTATGAGGACAGCAACAAGGCATGTATAGATGAACTGCAGAGGGCAGCAACAATAGCGCATAGAATGAGAGCGAAGCTGCTGGTCATGGAGGACCTAAATCACGGAGAGATAGATTGGGAAACGAGGAATCCCCATGGCGGGGAGGAGACCTGGGGAGCGAAGCTGGTAGACGTTATTGACAGGAATTTCCTAACACAGCATGTGAAGAAAGACACTAGGGAAAGAGAAGGGGATACGCCCAGCCTATTAGACCTCGTTTTCACCCAGAATGTAGAAGACATCGAGCATTTGGAACATGAAATACCACTAGGAGCCAGTGACCATTGTGTCCTAGTCTTTGACTACATGGTGGAACTTAAAATTGTGACCAAAGGACAAGAGATCGGGGAAAGGAGACTTGATTACAGAAGAGGGGACTACAGAGGGATAAGGGACTACCTGGGAGAAGTGCAGTGGGAGGAAGAAATTAGAGGAAAAACAGTGCAAAGTATGATGAACCAAGTCATATGGAAATGTAAGGAGGCTGAAGAGAGATTTATTCCAACAGTAAATGAAAAAAGCAGGAGGGAATATAATAACCCATGGTTTAATAGATAGTGTCAGGAAGCAAAAGTGAGAAGCAGGAGAGAGTGACGGAAGTACAGAAGACAAAGGACAGAGGACACCAGGATTAGATGTAACAGAGCTAGGAACGATTACATTAACATAAGACGAGTGTCGGAAAGAAATTATGAGAATGATATTGCAATCAAAGCAAAAAAGCAACCTAAATTACTACATAACCATATAAGAAGGAAGATGTCGGTAAATGACCAAGTGACAAGACTGAGGAAAACAGAAGGGGCATATACAGAAAGCGACAAGGAAATCTGTGAGGTACTGAATGCAAGTTTCCATGGAGTGTTCACAACCGAGCCTGAGTGGCTCCCATTGAGAAGAAATACCCTAGATGAAAGACTGTCAGATATAGAGGTGACAGCAGAGGAGGAAATGAAACAGTTGACAACACTGGAGGCAACTAAAGCGGTTGGACCAGACAAAGTATCACCGTGGATATTAAAAGAGGCAGCGCAGGCTCTCTGAGTGCCTCTGGCAATGATCTTTAATGAGTCACTTATGTCGAGAGAATTGCCCAGTTGCTGGAAGGAGGCAAATGTCGTGCAGATTTTCAAGAAAGGTGATAGGAGGAGGCACTTAACTACAGGCCCGTATCATTGACAAGCATCCCCAGCAAAATACTTGAAAGAATAATTAGGCTGACTTGTTGAGCATCTGGAGAGCATGGGTTTCTAAACAAGCACCAACATGGGTTCTGGACAGGGAATTCATGCCTAACAAACCTTTTAGTATTCTATGACAAAGTAACAAGGATAAGGCAGGACAGAGAAGGATGGGCAGACTGCATATTTCTTGACTGCCAAAAGGCCTTTGATATAGTACCGCACATGAGACTGCTATACAAACTTGAGAGGCAGGCAGGAGTAAGCGGAAAGGCCCTAGCATGGGTGAGGAACTACCTAACAGGAAGGAGCCAGAGGGTAAGGGGCGAGAAATCGGACTGGCGAACAGTAACGAGTGGAGTACCTCAAGGATCGGTGCTGAGACCAATCCTCTCTCTAATTTACGTAAGTGATATGTTTACAGGAGTGGAATCATACATGTCAATGTTTGCAGATGACACAAAACTAATGAGAAGAGTGGTGACAGATGAGGATTGTAGGATCCTCCAAGAGGACTTAAACAGGTTGCAGAGATGGTCAGGGAAATGTCTACTGGAGTTCAACACCAGTAAATATAAAGTTATGGAAATGCGATCAGGTGATAGACGACTAAAGGGACAGTACACAATGAAGGGGAACTGCCTACCTGTAACGATTCGAGAAAGAGACCTGGGAGTGGATGTGACACCTAATAATACCTCCTGAGGCACATATAAATAGGATAACGACAGCAGCATACACTACACTGGCGAAAATTAGAACTTCATTCAGAAACCTAAGTGAGGAGTTTTTTTGGGCGCTTTACACTGCCTACGTGAGACCAGTCTTATAGTATGCCACGCCATCATGGAGCCCCCACCTGAAGAAACACATAAGGAAACTGGAGAAGTTTCAGAGGTTTGCGACGAGGCTTGTCCCAGAGTTACGGGGGATGAGATATGAAGGGCGTCTGAGGGAACTGAACCTTACGACACTAGAGAAAAGAAGGGAGAGAGGAGATATGATAGGGACATATAAAATACTCAGGGGAATGGACAAAGTGGAAATAGATGAAATGTTCACACGTAATAATAACAGAAGGAGGGGACATGGGTGGAAACTGGAAACTCAGATGAGTCACAGAGATGTTAGGAAGTTTTCTTTTAGCGTGAAAGTAGTGGGAAAATTGAATGCACTTGGCGAACAGGTTGTGGAAGCAAACTCTATTCATACTTTTAAAATTAGGTATGATAGGGAAATAGGACAGGAGTCATTGCTGTAAACAACCGATGGCTGGTAAGGCGGGATCCAAGAGTCAATGCACGATCCTGCAAGCACAAATAGGTGAGTACAAATAGGTGAGTACACACACACGCACGGCAAGTGAATTTAGAGAAAGAATACAAGAAGTAAACCTGGATGTAATTGGACTCACCAAAACAAAACTCTCAGAAATTATAGCAAATGCGGTGTTTCCCCAGACTACACTGTAATAAGGAAAGAGAGGGAACGTAGGGGAGTAGGCAGAGTGGCCCTACTAATGAGAAAGAAATGGAGGTTCAAGGGGATGGTTATCCCAGGCAGCGAAGGGTTCAGAGACTACATAAAAGGCACCATGATGATGGGAGAACCAAGAGTAGTAGTAGTAGTAGTAATTGTGATATATAACCCTCCACCAAACGACAGAAGACCCAGCCAAGAGTATGACAGAAACAACATGGCAGTTATACAATATAATCTAGAAGGTAGACTATACTGCCTGTAGATCTCAATCCCAGCTGCTCATCATGGGGGGACTTCAATCATGGAAGGATAGACTGGGAGAACAAGAAACCGCATGGAGGAGAGCAAACAAGGAGAGCTAAACTATTTTAGGTGGCAAAAATAAACTTTTTAAGCCAGCTTGTCAGGAAACCCACAAGGATGAGAGGAAACAATGAACCAACGAGACTCGACCTAGTCTTCACTTTGAACGACTCCGACATAAGGGAAATTGGTTTCGAAGCCCAGTAGGAATGAGCGATCACAGTGTACTGACGTTTGAGTATCTGGTCGAAAAAGGGTTAATGTACTCGAAGAAGGAACCTGAGAACAAAAGGCTGGCATTCCGTAAGGGAAACGATGAGGAGATAACAAAATTCCTAAGAGATATAAAATGCGAAACAGACCTTAGGAGAAAGACGGCCCAAGGCATGACGGAATACATCAAGCAGAAGTGAAAGGAGGCAGCAGACAAGTTTATCCCGATCCAAAAGGAAAAAATTAAATGAAGATGAGAAACCCATTGTTTAATCAGAGATGTAAGCTAGCAAAGCAACTAAGTAAAAGGGCATGGAGAAACTATAGACATAGCAGGACACATGAGAACAGAGAAGGATACCAGAGTGTCAGGAATAAATAGGTCAGGGCAGAAGTGCAATACGAAAACGACATAGCAAGCAAGGCAAAAACTCAACCTAAATTGCTGCACAGGTACATCAGGAGTAAAAAAAAATGAAGAAACAGGTAATGAAACTGAGTATAGGGGCAGACGGATTCACGACAAACGACAAGGAAGTGTGCGAGGAAATCAATAAGAAATTCTAGGAGGTCTTCACATTAGAGCAAGGATAAGTTCCAGAGATAAGAGAAGGAATGGTCAACCAGGCACCCCTAGAGGAGTTTGGGATTACCAGTGGGAAGGTAAGGAAGATTTTTGCTAGAGTTGGATATGATAAAGACTATAGGCCCCGGATGGAATATCACCATGGATACTAAAGGAAGAAGCAGAAGCGCTGTGCCTGCCGCTCCCCATGGTGTATAACAAATCACTGGTAACAGGTGAACTGCCAAAAGTCTGGAAGTCGGCAAATTTAGTCCAGATATACAAGAAAGGGGATAAACAGGCGGCACTGAACTACAGGCCAGTGTCCCTAACTTGCATATCATGCAAGTTGATGAAGATTGTGGGAAAAAATTAGTGGAACATCTAGAGCAAAGGAACTTTGTGACACAGTATCGACATGGTTTCATGAATGGCAAGTCAGTCCTCACAGGACTAATTGAATTTTATCATCAGGCAACAAAAATCAGGCAAGAATGAGATGGGTGAGCAGACTGCATATTTTTGGATTGCCAGAAAGTCTTTGACACAGTACCACAAGAGGTTAGGGAAAATGCTGGAGATACAGGCAGGAATGAAAGGGAAGGTACTCCATTGGATAAGGGAGTACTTAAGCAACAGAAGACAGCAAGACACTGTGAGGGGTGAGGTCTCAGATTGGCGAGACATCACCAGTGGAGTCCCGCAGGGGTCAGTCCTTGGACTTATACTGTTTCTGATCAAAAAAATGTAAATGATCTCCCAGAGGGTATAGACTCATTCCTCTCACTGTTTGCTGATGATGCCAAAATTATGAGGAGGATTTAAACAGAGGATGATAGTAGGAGGCTACAAGAAGACCTAAACAGACTGAATCACTGGTCCAACAAATGGTTGCTAAAGTTCAACCTGAGTAACTGCAAAGTAATGAAACTAGGCGGTGGAAACAGGAAGCCAGACACAGGATAGAGAATAGGAGATGAAATACTTCATAAAATGACAGAGAACGATCTTGGAGTTGTTATCATCCCTAACCTGTCTAATGAAGTCCCACATAAAAAAAATTACGTCTGTGGCATACATGAGGCTGGCTAACATCAGAACAGCCTTAAGGAGCCTGCATAAGGAATCATTCAGAATCTTGTATACCACATATGTAAGACCAATCGTGGAGTTTGCGGGCCCAGCATGGAGCCCGTACATCGCCAAGCAGAAGACGAAACTGGAAAAAATTCAGAGGTATGCCCCTAGACTAGTCCCAGAATTAAGAGGCATGAGTTACAAGTAAAGGCTACGGGAAATGTACCTCACGACATTGGAAGACAGAAGAGTAAGGGGAGATATGATCATTACTTACAAAATCCTCCTGGGAATTAATAGGGTAGATAAGGATAAACTGTTTAACACGGGTGGTACGCGAACATGGCACAGGTGTAAACTGAGTACCGAAATGAGCCACAAGGGACGTTAAAAAGAACTTTTTCAGTGTGAGAGTAGTTAACGGATAGAATGCATTAGGCAGTGATGTGGTGGAGGCTGACTCCATACACAGTTTCAAAAGTAGATATGATAGAGCCCAGGAATACAGAGGCTCAGGAATCTGTCCACCAGTTGATTGACGGTTATGAGGCGGGACCAAAGGGCCAAAGCTCAATCCCCGCAAGCACAACTTGGTGAGTACAACTAGGTGAGAACAACTAGATGAGTACACGTACACACACGCACTAACGAACACACATGGAAAGGCGAATGAATAGGGGTGACATGATAGAGGTGTACAAGTGGATGAATATGCATAGCAATGGGGATAATAGTAACGTATTAAGAGTATCAACACAAAATAGAACACGAAACAATTGGTATAAATGGGATAAGTTTAGATTTAGGAAAGACCTGGGTAAATACTGGATCGGTAACAGTGTTTGTCGATTTGAGGAACCAGTTATTGGGCATAACGTAGTTGACATAGGATCCCTTGATTATTTCAAGCATAGGTTAGACATATATAGATGACATATCTTGAGGTTATCTTGAGATTATTTCGGGGCTTAGCATTCCCGAGGCCCGATCCTCGACCAGGCCTCCTTTTTGTTACACATCCCCAGGAAGTAGTCCGTAGCAGCTGTCTAACTCCAGGTACCTAATTACTGCTAGGTAACAGGGGCATCGGAGTGAAAGAAACTTTGCTAATTGGTTTCCACCTCCACCAGGGATTGAACCCGGAACTTCAGGACTACGAATCCGAAGCGCTGCCCACTCAGTTGTCAGGCCCCCAACGACCCCCCAAGACATATATATATATAAGTATTTGAATGCATTTTTTATTTCTGAGTGGATTTTAACAGGAGCTGCCACATATGGACAATAGATCATAAACAGTTTCCTGGATTCTTGTTCTTAACTTCTTGTGCTCTTATACATATTGCAAACTTTGGGTTGTTTATCTTTTTGGATGCGGCTTGCTTCATTAGCATTGAACTCCTTACTAGAACTAGAACTAGAAATTACACAAGCTAAGAATTTTGTGAAGAAATGTTTGAACATCAAGGTTCATGTTTGCAATGTTACAGAGTTTCGTCTGCCTGCAGTTTTTGTTACAAACAGCAGCAAACAAAGTTGCTCATAAAAGCTTCATTGTGCAGAATAAAGCTAATCTTCAGTTTGTCTAATAGTGGTTCAATAAGTATGTGATAACTGCTCTAGTGTAGTTCATGAACTGATTGATTCAGTGGTAATATTAACATTAATATAAAATCTCCTGTCAGGATATTTCCTTTGCTTACCTTATTTTTTATAACATCTGAAACGCTGATATTCCAGAATCAACAAGTAATTTAGAAACTGTAAGTATTACCCATATCTGAACTTATCCAACTAATACACTACACATACACTACACTGTGATCGAATTAACATCCATTGTTTTGATGTTTTATTTTTTGTTAATTTTGTCAAGAACATTAAATATCTACAGGAGTAAAGCAGTGGGTGTAGAGGAGACGAGGTGTGGGTGTGGAGGGAGACGAGGAGTGGGGTTGTGAAGGAGACTAGGAATGGTGTAGAGGAGACTAGTAGGGGATGTAGAGGAGACTAAGAGTGGGTTTAGAGGAGATAGGTGTGGGTGTGGAGGAGACTAGGAGGGTGTCTAAGAGACTAGGAGGGAGTAAAGGGCGACTAGGAGTGGACGTAGAGGAGACTAGGAGTGGGTGTAGAGAAGACTAGGTGTGGGTGTGGAGGAGACAGGAGGGGTGTAGAGGACTAGGAGTGGGTGTAGACGAGACTAGGAGTGGATGTAGAGGAAACTAAGAGTTGGTGTAGAGGAGACAGGTGTGGGTGGGAGGAGACTAAGAGTGGGTGTAGAGGAGACTAGGAGTAGGATGTAGAGGAGCACTAGAGTGGGTGTAGAAGAGACTAGGAGTGGGTGTAGGAGGACATTAGGAGTGGGTGTGAGGAGACTATGAGTGGACAGTAGAGGAGACATAGGAGTGGGTGTAGATGAAAACTAGGAGTGGGAGTAGAGGAGACTAGGAGTGGTTGTAAAGGAGATTAGGAGTAGGTGTGGAAGAGACTAGGAGTGAGTGTATAGGACATTAGGAGTGGGTGTGGAGGAGACTAGGAGTGGTGTAGAGCAGACTATGAGTGGGTGTGGAGCAGACTAAGAGTGGGTGTATAGGAGACTAGGAGTGGGTGTGGAGGAGATTAGGAGTGGATGTAGAGGAGATTAGGAGTGGGTGTATAGGAACCAGGAATGGGTGTGGAGGAGACAAGAAGTGGGTGTAGAGGGAGTAAGAGTGGGTGTAGAGGAGACTAGGAGTGGGTGTACATATGACTAGGAGTGTGTGTGCGGAGGAGACTAGGAGTGGTGTACAGGGACTAGAAGTGGGTGTGGAGACAAGGAAAGGGTGTAGAGGAGACTAAGAGTGGGTGTGGAGACAAGGAGTGGGTGTAGATGAGACTAGGAGTGGGTGTGACAGAGACTAGGAGTGGGTGTGGAGGAGACTCAGG
>WNGS01164858.1:71289242-71303778 GCA_020271785.1 Procambarus virginalis
CTTAATTCTGTCTGTATGCGTTCTAAGCTGCTTTGAATGCATCTTGGTCAACTCCTGAGGTGGGATGCGTGGAAACTTTTTTCTTAGTCAATGCATCCACTGTTGCTTGCAGAGTTGGGTCCTCTAGGGTTGCAGTACGGATTTCATCAAGAGTGAGAGCCTTGGGACTGCTCACAGGTTACAGAGGTGTCATATTCCTCGGCAACTTGCTGATGCTGGTGATGGGAAACTGTTGTCAGGATGTCGACTGATGTAATCCGCGGATTGCCTGCACCTGGTTGTATTTCCCGTAAGTTGTATGGTTGCAGACGAAGAGCCCACTCTCTCAATGCGAGCTGGTGGTTTGGACTTGGATTATTGAGATGGTCTCCAACGGTTGTGGTCAGTGACTATCGTGGTGAAGGGTCACCAAGCAGTCCACATTGAAGTGTTCAAGCCCCATACAAGAGCAAGAGCTTCCTTCTCTGTCTGACTGTATCGTTGCTCAACATCTGTAGAGAACGGCTGGCTAGGCAACTTACTACTTTGAATCTGGTTGACCAGGTTGTGTTGGGCAAACACAGCACCCAAACAACAGGACTAGCATCCCCGTTACTCAGTGCCCATTGATGATCAAAGTATCGCAGCAGTCGCATTCTCTACTAGTGCATCTTTCACAGCATCAAATGCATTTTGTCGATATCGCTCAGTACCAGATGCATTTTTCTTCAGGAGCTCACGTAGAGGCTTCGTAATAGTAGCAAAATCTGGAATGAAGCAGAGAACAGTAGTTTGCCATTCCAGAAAAATATGTACTTCAGTGATGTTGAAGGAGGTGCATGCATTCTTGATATCTGCAACTTTCTTAGGATCTGGAGATAGACCATTTGTCACTAAGACATGTCCAAGAATTCAATTTTTGTGATTGAACTCACACTTTGCTCGGCTTAGGTCAAATTCTTTTCTCGTAAAAGTTGCAATGTTGCACGAAGAGCTTTGTCGTGTTCAGCTTGGGTACGGCCATAACAATGTAATGTCATCAGACATGTTGTCAGCATAAGGTATATCTTGCAATACCTGCTGATGATGTGCTGGAATACTCAGCCAGCACTGTTAATACCAAAACTCAGGCGCTTGTACCTATACAGACCTCGATGTGTCCTAAACGTTTGTGATGAAGCGACTCTCATCATCAGGTTCAAGCTGATGATAGCCCTTGTTTAAATCTAACGTTTGAAATACAGTTTGCACCATTCAAGCGGTAGATCATATCATCTACGTGAGGTAGGATGCGTTCACGCATTATTGCCTTTGGGAACACGCATGTCTACACAAATGCGTATCTCATCTGGATTCTTCGGCTTGTGGAGTGACAATTGGGCTGTACCCAGGTGTTGGGCTGTTACCGGTTCAATATATCTAGTTCTATCAACCTCTCCAGTTCAGCATCGACTTTCTTGCGAGTATAGAATGGTTGTCGGCGCGCGATTGTGGTTGGGCAACTGCACTTACATCTGGGTTGATATGCAGATGTACCATGCTATCATTATAACAACCTATTGATTTAATCCGATCAGAAACTTCCAGCAAACAATAGCATCACAATTGTTGCAGATTCCACTGCTACAGCATTAGAAAGCTGAAGTAGCCCCAATTGGTTGAAGTCTTGTAACTGAGTAAAGACTCCTTTGCATATCCTAACAACATGGACTGTAGTAATGAGCTTGCATTCTATGACTTAATCTCTGCAGTGAAAGTACCAATCACTGGTAAGGCTACCTTTGAAGCATAGCCAGTGGCTTTGACATTATAGTTTTCAAGCTTTGGGAACTGTTGTTTTAAATTTTCATAGTGGCACTCAGCAATGGTTTCAATGTTTGATCCAGTGTCAATGAGAAGTTTGAGACACCATGCACAGGCATAGTATACTATAGTCTCTGAGCTGTTTGGAAGATCATTCCATTTTGTGATAGATTGTACTCCATAAATATAATCACATTCACTGTCACTTGAGACTGGTTGTAATGAAATGTTGTTCTGTATATTATAACATTCTTGATTTGAGGTGCAAGTATTGTGTTGGCCACCTCGACTCCTATGACTTGATCCTCGTACATTGCTTTTTATTTATTGATTGTGGTATCTTTAGTGCGGAACGACCCATAGCACCAAACTGACCTAGTTTTTCACACTCATAGCACTTCTTAACTTGAGCAGGACAAACATTAACTTGGTGTGGGTAATCTCCTACACAATTGTAACATTTATTACTGACACCCTCTGATGTGAGTCCTTGTGCCTGCTTGAGTCTTGTTCCATAGACTCCATTGTGACTGTGGTTCGCGCTCACTTTTGAGGTTAGGTTTGGCATGATATCTTATACGATCATGGTGTAATCCCTGACCCTTACTCAAGCATGACTGTATAGTAACGTGGCAGAACCGCTTGGTTGGCACTGCCCTCCTGATACGAGCATCACGATGCAGGCATCTTCCATTCGAGCAGCCATATCCCAGTATCTTGTTAAGGAAGCTTTCATCACTAACAACGTTCTAGAGCTCTTCGCACGGGAGACCGTGTAGATGTGCATGTTTCAACTATTTGCTGTTTCATTTCTTTGTAAACATCAGCAAACTCACAATGGGTTTGCTAAACCCTGCAGACTTGGTATGGTATTGATCTACAGTTTCATGAGAGAGTTGTTTGGCTCTCCCTGAAATGCATAATTTCCATAGACCGTATTTTGCCTTTGTTTGACATGCTCAGTTAATTTGCCCTTGGCCTCAGTGTCATAATCTTTGGCCCCACCAGTGTCTTTCAGTGTATCAAAGATGTCACAAACTGTCTATCACCTGCATGAATGAAGCAGAAAGGGCAACGCTTTCTTTCCGCGACTTTGATGTCAAGAAACTATCAACAACTTTCAAACCTTGTAAGCCGATTTGGGGGACCCACCCTCTGTGGACAGGTTGTCTGGTCACAGTCGAGGATCAAATGCAGGAGGAAACTGAGGTATTTGCCTCATTTTACTGAATAATAATGTAACTACCTGTGTATCACATTAACATGTTCCTCATATAAGGCACGTATATACAGACACTTACTGGCAACTGGTAATATGTTAATTCGAAGAATTCAGCTGGTAATTACACTTCTATAAGTTGGCGATACAGCACACAAGGCGATGTTGAATGCATAAGGCTAGCCAAAGTCGCACCTGGACCCGAGCACCAGGGGGAACGCACAGACCGATGACAGCTCACGTACCAAGGCCCTGTACACTTGATGGTTCACGACTAAGCACGAGCCGATTGGATAGGGTGCTGAGGGTGGCAAGGGTGTTCAGGGCCAGGTGGAGTCTGCACAGGTAGGGGACAAGCGGCAGGTTCGAAGGTTGAAGCTATTTTTGATAGTCGGACGACAGGACGGTGCATGCATGTTCGTAATGCAGCAACGATTGGACGCAGCTGTCGATTCGTACTATCGGTCACAGCGTGCAAAGAAGTTCGTTTTTAAAGGTAGGTGCACGTAGGGTACCTCGTTCACGTAGCCAGAACGATCATCCATGTTGCACAGTGTACGCAAGGCTGGCTAGTCAGTACACGCATTTGGCAGTCACACACTGTACAGCAGAATTCCGGCACAGCAGACAACGCTGCAGGCACACTTGGGTCAGCACAGACAGCAATTGTGCCGCAAACCAGCTGGGCCAGTCCAGCACGATCACAGCACGCAACAGGGTACAGTGCACCATCAGGGGTTTGCATAGTCAAATACAGTATGTGCTGACAGACAGCCTCTGCTCCTTCCTCCTCGGGCGAGACAGCATGCTCCGTCCTTGTGTTTTAAGTTGAAAAAATACCTGCGTTCCCAGTACATCCTCGTCGCCAATGTGGAGTCTGTGTGTAGCTGAGATAGTGCCTCGGTAGTACAGGGCTGCAATGAACCTAAGTCAGTCCTGTTACTGAACGGTAATCACTTGAAAGACGAGTTAAGCATGATAGAGTAGCTCGAACTCAGGCTTCGGCAGGCGTCCGATGCTGCCTTGTTACTCTGATGCCTAGGTGGCAGTGACAGCGATAACTGCCAGGGCACAAGGAAGCTCGGAAGTCATATCGGAGGTAGCCATTTTCTCGTGAACAGAGCACGTACCCCTACATGTGCACTCTGGGAAGCAACCTTCGGGAGAATTCTTTGAATTCTACCACAGTTCAATATTGCAAAGTACATCAAGATATAAGTGTACTTGCTACTGAGTTAGGCAATAATACAACTCTGCCTACAGCTAAACTCAAACTAATAGACAAGAAACCTAGAGTCAACACTAGAGGTCTCTTTGACAGGGGATCCACAGAAAAGGCCTGACTTCATCACAACAGAACGAATAGGTGAGCAGGTTAAAATAAAAAGCCTGCCAAAAGGTGTGAGACTGCATATTTGCTGGGATTCTTGACTATACGTGGACTCAGCGTGAATACCAGTAGGTCGTAAGTGTGTTAGTGAGGACTTGGGGATGCTTCCAGCTATGCTGAACACTACAAGGCTGGTAGGACGTGTAAGTAAAACTGCCATCATGAAGCCTGCAGTTCTGCAGCAGGATCTAGCTCGCACTGTGCGAGATATCTCAAACATATCCGCATGAGGCTAGCAGATCACAACATAAATTCTGACTGCCTCACAGACGTTGGTACCCTAATAGGCGCTGACTATTACTATAAATTTATAAGTACTGTGGATGCACCAGACAACATGGAATGAGTTTGTTGTCATCTGCTGGTGGCAAGTTGCTTTCTGGACCGGTGCTTTTCCATCAAAACCCAGCGTCAACCAACAAAAAGATGGTAACATGCAATAGTGGGCGTGACTAGGCGTGGCAACAGTCTACCTAACTACATTTCACTGAGAACAGCATCTGAAGATAAGAGGGAGTCCTGATCACACCTAGTACATCTGTCTGAGGGGTGCATTTGGACCACTCTAGGTATTTGTCCAGCCTGAAAACCATAGTCCTGGCTGGTACTGAAGCAACTTGGGGGAAGCTTGCACCGGCAATACTATCCATGAAATATACAGTTGGTCTATAAAGACGAGAACCGAATACTGGGGGTGAGATTGCCATGGAATTTGAATCATCCACAACTTCCATTTATTTCATGGCAGCCTCTCAAGTACAGTCACAATTAATACCGTGCCTGAAGAACAGGCCAGATATAACTTAAATATGTATCATAAATTAATTCAGCAACAACTGAATAGTAAATTTATTGAAGTAGTTGATAATGATGACACGTAAAATAAACAAGTGGCTTTACTGTAGCCCGATCACGCGCTGTGTTATTGAAAGATTCAGTGACGAAACCAATACGAATAGTCTTCAACTGTAGGGCCAAAGTGAAGGCAAACAGAGTTTCTTTGAATGAATGTCTCCAACCGGGACCTAGCCTAACACAAAGCCTACATGATGTGTACTGTTACGATTCCGCACTGGTACTTTCGCTTATACTGATGATATCAGTAAAGCTTTCCTTAGTGTAGGCTTGCAAGAGGAGGATCGTAATTACTCCAAATTTCTCTGGATTAAAGATCCACAGGATCCTGACAGTGATGTCATTACCTATCGGTTTGCCTCGGTGTTTTTCGGAGCGACTTCCTCGCCGTGGTATCTACATTTCAAGCCACAATCTAGCTACCTACCATTGAGAAGTCACAATAGCCCCTTATACAGGCAGTAGATCAGTGACAACTATGTATGTCGATAATTTTCCAGAGGGACTCACTAAATTGGATAGGTGCCAAATTGGTAGAAATTTACCATGAGGCCCTATTGCGAGTATATAGGAGCCCAATAATGCCACTAAGCCATCGATGGAGCCTCAAGACAGATAACAATCATTAATACCAATAACTCGGAAAGGATTTCCGGGGTTCATCAGGTGCCTAATCAATTGTAATAGTTTCTGGGCATTCGAGGGAACACATGGTACTGTAGCGATGATGATGTCAAGTCAGTCAACTCAATATAGTCAGCCCTAACCATGAGAAAATTACTCTTGTCGTATGTCAGTCAACCATTTCGGACCTTTAGGCATTACTCTTAGTTCCTATATTATAAGGGGCAAACCGTCTAATGCAGAAGCTGGCATGAAATAGCATGGGATGGGATTGATCCGGTGCCACATTGAGTGCAAAATAATGGCAAATTTGTTACGCAACAACGCGACACCGTGCTGCGAGGTACTCGTATCGTCATTCCAGCTGTTCTCCAGCAACGTGCTCTGAAGCTTGCACATCAAGGACACCAAGGTCTTGTAAGGACCAAACAGCTGCTACGAGAAAAGGTGTGGTTTCCTGGCATTGATCGTCAAGCTAAGGACATGCATGATGCCTGTGTCCCTTGCCAAGCTGCAGTGGATACTTCAAGACCAACACCTCTACAACCTTCACCACTACCTGCTGCACCATGGATGGAAGTATCGATGGACTTCTGTGGACCGCTACCAACTGGAGAGTACTTGATGGTAGTCATTGATGATCACTCACGTTATCCAGAAGTAGAAATCATCACTTCCACATCTGCAAAGGCTGTCATCCCGAAACTCGACAAGATCTTTTCAAACTTTGGCATTCCTGAAGTTGTCAAGACGGACAATGGACCGCCATTTAATGGACAAGACTTTGTCAACTTTGCTGAGCATATTGGATTCAAACACCGCCGTGTGATGCCACTACATCCACAAGCAAATGGAGAAGTCGAGAGATTCATGCAACCTCTCATGAAAGCTGTACGCTGTGCTCATGCCGAAGGACGATCCTGGAAACAAGCTATGTATGCTTTTCTCAGGAACTACCGTGCAACACCGCATGGAACACTGGGCAAGTCGCCTGGCGAACTTTTATTTGGACGTCCTATGAGAATCGCACTACCTGTCATGCCAGCCAAAGTAACGGATAAACGTCTCGCTCAGAAGGATGCACTAGCCAAGGGCAAAATGAAAATTGCTCATGATCAACGTGCAAAGGAACAATTCATAAAGGTTGGAGATACTGTTCTCGTTAAAAAGAAAAAAGAGGGAAAGCTAGATATGCCGTATGATACAAAACCATATAAAGTGATTAGTGTGAAAGGAACTATGGTAACAGCGAGTAATAGAGATCATAGTATAACACGTAATATGGCTTATTTCAAAGTGATTCCAAATAGTGTAGAAAATGATGAAGTGCAAAGTCGTGCAAAAGAAAAAGAAAAAATGAGTTATAACTCGATAAACAATTCATCGAGGGATGTTTTGTATTTAAGGACTCTCGTCCAAAACGTCATGTTAAACGCCCTACACGATATGATGATTAATTGTGTTCCTATGTAATGCAAAGTATTTACTTGTTATGCTGAACTAAATTTAATATTGTTTGAATAATGCAGATCTCTCATTCAATATTTTGTAACTTTGTATTACAGTTTCTTTCATGTTTGTTTAACATTGCATATGTATTTTAACATTGAAATCCTTTGTGGTAAAGATTGTTTAAATTCTTTGTGTGTTTAATTAATGTTAAATGTATGCAATATCTCTTGATATGTTAATAACTTACTTTGTGTCAATAACTTTGCTTTGTGCTACAAGCATGGTAGACATCCTGTATTCATTCTTTTAAAGAAAAGGAGGGATGTCATGTTCACAGAAAATGGTACCATCCGTTTTCTATGTGCGGCGGCTGGACGCCACTAGAGAAGGTAAACAGCACACAGGACGCCTGCCAAGCTTGGGAGCTACTCTATCATGTAATCGACTTTAAGTATTAAAGTCAGTAACCAGGAATGACTTTACATCAACCTTACTACCAAGACTATCTCAGCTATACACAGACACCACAGGTAGAAAATTTTCTACATAAGGCATAATGATGTACACCTTTGTGGCATCTACTGCATAACCGTAGCTGCACAACACATTTACTGGGCTCATGAGAACCCATGCACTTGGTGCATCTGTGTAATTCTTGGAGTTGTTTAATCCTGGTATTAAAGTTAGGATAAACAGTACATTTGTAGGTGAGATGTTCTTGATCACAGAACAGACACCTTCTCTCTCTGGCTAAATTTGTGCTTTTAGTAGACGCATCAGTTGTAGTGTCAGAGGGAGATACAGTATAAATACCTACACTACCACTCCCTTTTCCAGTGGATGGAGTAGTCTTAGGCTTGGATTTATTGGATTTATTCAAAGTCAATTTGGGTTTGACTGAGTTGTCAATGTTAGGTGATTTAGACTCAGGTTTAATCTTATCATGAGTCTTCAACCTGTTAACTGTTATTCTCAGCCCCTCGAATATTTGCTCGAGAGTGAGAAACTCGGTTTTATAATGTGAGCAGATTTCTGCTAAGATATTTTGAGGCAATTTCCTCTGCAAAAGTAACTTGATTGACCATTATGAGGCTGGCACATCAACTTTAGTACCTAAGGCCTTCACTAGAGACTCTGCTTCTAGCCTGAAGCTTTGAAGTGAGTCTGGTCTGTTACTTGGTGCATTCAGATCTAGCAATTGGTAATAAAGGTTAGCTATACTTAACTCTGTGGGAGTATGCCTCCCAAGATCCTCCCACAGCTGACTTGAATGGCTCATTGCAGTGCACAGTGCACTGATCTTCGTGCACAAAGCCTATTTCCCTTAATCCTGGATAGTTTTCTGGCATGTTGGGTATATCCAGAATGCCCATTTAACCAGGAATACTTTCGTAATACGTAGGCCGCCTTATGTCCAGGCAGGAAGTAGATACAGGAAGTTAAGCATACTGGCCACCAAGGGTCAGTGAGTACATGGCTGGTGCCCGCGTGAGACAGAGGGGAAGGCGCCAGCAGCGTCTGACCTCTGGGGTCAACCTCAACCGGCGATGTTGAATAACAGCTATGACGTGTTCATGACGTCACTCCTGCTACTGCTCATCGAACGAGCTAATATGATTGGTTCCCGCTCATTTGCTGCAATGCTATTGGTCAATTGTAACTCTTTTGTGTGTGTGCCACGAGACGCCCGGAGCTTCAGGCAAGATTCATTCTTGTGAGGGATCTCTTGCAAAGTGGACGTGTTCTGTTCTACCGGCCAATAGACTGAACACCGTCTATTCCTCACCGTCAAGTTAACTCAGCGTCTTTGCGATATACCCACACTCGCCCAGAATCACGAGTGCGAATATATGTTTAGAAGCCTAAAGTGACAAATCTCCAGAGCGAAACAGACTGGTATCAGGTAACCCCTGGTGACAAAGATCGTCGTGAGTGACCTAGAGTGAACTAAGGCAGTGCCGCCGCCTAAGTAACCTGTGTGTGTGACTTTACCACAAGTGTACCTGCATGGTATACCACAGCAGCCGCCAGCCGCCACTCATCCGAGCATGTACCTAGTACCTCAGTACCTCATACCTCGAGCGCCGCCGCCGCTGCCGCCAGCCGCCAGCCGCTGCCGCCAGCGCCGCCAGCCGCCGCCCTCACTCCTACGTGACGTCACCACCTTACGCACCGCCAGTGCCAGTGTGTGCGCGTGTGTCTGTCTGTTAAGCATACAGCACGCCCTACTCACGAAATCATCTCAAGATACTGCGAGTACCCTCCGTGTCTACGAGCGAAACCAGCTGTCAGGCCACCTACGAGTGCTTGTATAAATGTGCCTGACTGAGTGAGTGAGTAAGGAAAGGTACCTTATCTGTAAGTACAAGATCTTGTCATTGTTTTTGTGTCTGTGTTGATCTGAGGGATCAACCACAGTTCTCACCTTCTTATACCTGTCGCAGGTTATAGGTGAATCGACGGTGAATGCGTGTTTATCTGTGTGGTATCACTGCATTTCACTCGTCTGTGAATGTGAGCTTCACATACACCACACATTTAGTATTGTGTGATTATTATTGTGCATGTTATTGCCTGTCCCATTGACAGTGCCTTTGTGTTTATGCATATCATCATTACCGAGTATCCGGTTGGAACTCTTGTGATCCCTTGCATACCGGCAGTTAGGTTGCCGTGTTAGTGATTGGCTGTCAACTGTGTTAAGTTAGGTGTTCTCCCGAGTGGATACGAGTCGATTAGCCAGACGTCAAGAGTCTCGCTAATGCAACCATAGCTTTGCTGACGCCAATCTAAAGTAAATCAAGCACCCTGTGTATTAGTGGTTAAGTTAGTAAATAAACTACTGTTAAGCTTTATGCGGTGTTTCCGTTGAACCACTTCTGAATACTGCCAATATTACTCCAGCCTTCAGCTCTAAGTGTCTTCAACACCGAGTTGCCTAATTCACTAAACTATAAATGTGATGAGGACCCTAGGAGTCCCTTAAAGTGTTACATCATTGAGGAGATTCCAACGACCAACGTGGAGCAGGACCAGGTGAGGCTAGTCTGAGAAGAGACCCACAAGGACTCTAACTCGACCTTGCTCCCAGGCCCTGTACGGTTGCTCTCGTATTTTCTATTCTGCTAATTCCGACAGCTTCGTGAAGCGTCTGCCACATGTACATTGGCGACGTACGCATTGCAGTCGTGACAGCAAAAAAAGAAACACCCCCCAACTCCCTTTGTTTGGCAATAATTCACCTCAACGTTTATGCTTTGCACATAAGGTACTCTCAGTGAAGCTAGGTTATTTATGACCTTTTTAGCTTCCCCTTTGAGAAGACTAATCAGGTATGAAAATTTAGAAACTGGGTCAAGATAAGACCTGTTATGGATATGAACTTCAAATGAAGTCCAAAACGTGTCCCAATTTTCTTCATCCAGCCCGGCAATGTAGGTAAGTCTAAAGTAGGTAAACAAAACTCAGGTAATTGATTACTGGATTGAGACATAGTAGTATTTGTATTGGATTGATGTTTTACTATACTGGATAATATCAAGTTCATCTTGAGTCTCATCTTCATACTGGGAAATATTTGCTATAATTTGATCTAGTTCCTCAAGATCAGTTTCAGTAGCATTCAGTGAGTTAAGATAAGACTGACTTGCAGATTTACTTGATCAAATTTAATATTAGCTACTCTCACTGATGATTCTAGTAGATAGTAATCAATGGGAGTAGCTTTAGACAAGCCATCAGACTTATTAATTAGTCTAGTTAATGGCCTTTGAGGCCAATATAGGTTCTCCTTAATTGCTCAGGAGTAGCCATGTTAGCTTTAAGTCCAAATTTCATAGGACTTGATTGAATATTACTAATGAAGCTGGGATACTTGTTCATTAGTTGATAATTATATTGAGTATAGCCTGAATTCTGGCTAAATTAAC
The DNA here is from genome assembly GCA_020271785.1 of Procambarus virginalis. Taxonomy (NCBI): domain Eukaryota; kingdom Metazoa; phylum Arthropoda; class Malacostraca; order Decapoda; family Cambaridae; genus Procambarus; species Procambarus virginalis. The sequence goes on from WNGS01164858.1 coordinate 71,300,494, forward strand.
TCTACCTCACTTTGAGGTTAAATGTCCCTACCTAACAGTATGTAGCTAAAGATTTTGAGTGGTGTCTGCATGTCACCATTAACTTTCGTCCGGCTAGCCCATCATTATCACCATTAGATGTAATGGTGATCATACAGCAACACTCAAAACCACACACAAAAATAATGAGTACACAAATAATTAATATGGAAGCACTCTAATCAGAGTTACTGTAATGTTTGAATCCCACCCTTGGTAGGGTCAGCACAAAAAATGTATAATGTATGTACTACTCATTAGTACAGGACTAGTTGTAAGAATTTCTTGGATTATATCCAGTTCGAAGAGACCAAAATGTTGTTTTGGTTTCTGAGAACGGATATAGTTTAATGTTAATTGGTATGTATCCAGTTCCATAAGACCAAAATGTTGTTTTGGTCTGAGAACCGATATAGTGTAATATTGATTGGTATCCGGTTCGAAAAGGACCAAAATGTTGGGTATCTGGGGCTTGAACTCAGAAATTAAATTATTTGATTATTGTATTGAAAGAAATGTAGGACCACCCTCTTTTGAGAAAAGAGGGAAAACAAATAATAGTGATCATCAGAATGACACTAGAGAACCAGTGTCTATGGAAACTCATTCAATGAATAATCACTTGAAAATAAAGAAATATACTGTATTATTAATTAAAGCCAAAGCCTCACATATCAACATTGGGGGGTTATTTCTAGAAGTTCATATATATCTAGGAACCAGTGTGGTTCGTCACTAGTTCATTGTTGGGTTAATAACATGGTAAATCTAAACTACAAATGATTCAAATATATGGTAATTCAAATCATGAATATTAAAGATCATTAATCACTGAGCACAGTTAGAGCATAAACATTAATTACCAAATCTGGCAATAATTATTCAATGGAAAATTCTATGTGAATTATATAGAATCAATAATCAAGTTGAATAAATTTGTACGAAAAATGTGTCTTAGCTGTAAGACGATTTCTAACGCCAGTTCATCATTCGTCCTCGTGGTCACGGAATCCCAATAGAGAAAGAACTCGAGGTAAATAACACGACTGATGAGAATCTTGCTGGCACCTCGTATACAAGCTGTAATCAAAATAATGTAAGTAGCGATTGATTAGGCTACAAATTATATTCAGATATTCATGAAACTGAGATGAGTGATAAACAGTACTAACATGGTATTTTTGATGTTCACTCCTCCTGACGACAAACTACTCACAAATGTACTACCTAATTTGATGCATCAAAAACAGGGAAATACTTAAGTGAGAGTATCAAATACTGAGGTCTGCCGAAAATCGCGTCTGCCAGTCCCAATGTTCACTGCTGTGCACACTTAATTACGAGTCCTGGCTTCAATTGTTGACGCGTTATTAACTGACGAGGCACTAGAGAACACATGGATAAGTAATTGTCACTTGTTAACTGGGTATCAACGTAATTCTTGTCGATAAGAACTCCCAGTAGCCACCATGTGTCTCGCCAACGCTGCCTCGTGACCAAGTCCGTAATGGCGTCCGCCTTCTCCAACCCGCTCTCGCATTAACCACAGAAATTATTAAATCACGAATTATTCTTTTCGCGTAATTATGTATGAAATACGGTAATATGAACTGGGTTGCAATTATAGGGATTTAATTATTATGATATTCTCGATAAATGATCTCTAGCGAGAAATGGAGATGATATTTATACTCTCCATAGCATTCGATCGTAACAGAATAAAAACTATTACTAAATAATTTCAATTAATAACTCGATTTTACATGATCAGGAGTCATATTATCAGCAATAGGCTCAGATTAAATTATATTAACACTACTGTTAGTGGTATTAAGAACTACTGTAATTAGTAAGGTGATGGTAATTTATTATAATACAATAATAGATGATTAGTGTGGAAATTTCCAACAACACCCACTTCTAGTCTCCTCCACACCCACACCTAGTTTCCTTCTACACCCACTCCTAGTCTCCTACACACACTCTCCTACTCTCCTCCACACCTATTCCTAGTCTCCTCCCCATCCACTCCTGGTCTCCTCCACACCCACTCCTAGTCTCCTCTACACACACTCGTAGTCTCCTCCACACACACTCCTAGTCTTCTTTAAACCCACTCCTAGTCTCCTTTTCACCCTTTCCTAGTCTCCTTCACACCCTCTCCTATTCTCCTCTACACCCACTCCTAGTCTATTTCACACCCACTCCTAGTCTCCTCTACACCCACTCCTGGTCTATTCTACACCCATTCCAAGTCTCCTCTACACCAACTGCTAGTCTATTCTACGCCCACTCCTATTCTCCTCTACACCCACTCTTAGTCTATTCTTCACCCACTCTAGGTCTCCTCTACAACCACTCCTAGTCTCCTTCACACCCACTCCTAGTCTCCTCTACACGCACTCCTAGTCTATTCTACACCCACTCCTAGTCTTCTCAAAACCCTCTCCTACTCTCCTTAGCACCCACTCCTAGTCTCCTCTACGCCCACTCCTAGTCTCCTCAACCCACACTCCTATTCTCCTCTACACCCACTCCTAGTTCCCTTAGCACCCACTCCTAGTCTCCTTTTCACCTACTCCTTCTCTCCTATACACCCACTCCTAGTCTCCTCCACACCCATTCCTAGTCTCTTCCACACCCACTCCTAGTCTCCTCCACATCAACTCCTAGTCTCCTCTACTCCCACTCCTAGTCTCCTCTACACCCACTCCTAGTCTCTTCCACACTCACTCCCAGTCTCCTCCACTCCCACTCCTAGTCTCCTCTACACACACTCCTAGTCTCCTCCACACCTACTCTTAATCTCCTACACACTCACTCCGATTCTCCTCCACACCTACTCTTAGTCTTCTCCACACCCACTCTTAGTCTCCTCCACAACCACTCCTAGTTTCCTCCATACCAACTCCTAGTCTCCTCCACAACCATTCCTAGTCTCCTATACACCCACTCCTAGTGTCCTATACACCCACTCCTAGTCTCCTCCACACCTATTTCTAGTCTCCTCTACACACACTCCTAGTCTCCTATACACGCACACCTAGTCTCCTCCACACCCACTTCTAGTCTCCTCCTCACAACCTCCTAGTCTCCTACACACCCAATCCTAGTCTCCTCTTCACCACCCCCTAGTCTCCACACCCACTCCCAGTCTCTTCTACAGAGAGAGAGAGCAAGAGAGAGAAAGAGAGAGAGAGAGAATGTTAAAATATTTACTGAGGACAGGCAACGTGTGCATGTCTATTCGTTAGGCATATACCGAGG
>WNGS01164858.1:71364885-71375050 GCA_020271785.1 Procambarus virginalis
AATCATAGCTTTTTATACTAGTGCTTTCAGGTTGTTGGGAGTCAGTAATTTTTCCTATCAGACCTGAGTGTTTGGATCAATACAGTTTTGACGAAAGAGATCGGGATACCCAGATCTAATTCAACTTCACTTTTTTCACGCTAATTTGGCTGCAATGTCTGTCTCATTATGATGGATTATATTATGTGTGATGGTATCTGTACAAAGAAGATTCGAGATCCTATGCTCTGTACAGCGATTAGGTCATTTATAATTGGTAGTATGAGATTCTTGCTATCGATCTTCCAGGAGACGTTTTCGATTGCTTGTAGAGCAGACTTTGAATCACAAAATATTTCTCCTCCAATGTTTTTTAATGTACTGGTAGCTAGTTGTAATGCTGCTAGTTCTGCTTCTGTGGAGCTCGCACACTGTATTAATATTATTAATAACTCAAACATAATGATTGGTAGTGATCAGGAAATCGCATTAAGAAAGGCACTTATGTGTTATTTTTCCGAAGGCAACATTGTTATTGTGTAGTAACCACTTGAAGGAAAAGGTTCGACACTATTTAACTGATAATATTGGTTGTGCAAATACGGGGAGGATTTGTATCCAAAAGAAAATGTTTGGTAAAACTGGACTAGTAAGAAGTGTTTGTGAGGATTAGTTTGAAAGGGACATCAACAATCTCATGTTACTTTTACAAATACCACAGCTCAAAGATTATTTTGATAGCCGTTTGAAATCTTCGCTATTGAATTATGTGTGTGTGCCTCACGCAAAAGCCAAAATGGATAAGTTATGGACTAATAACAATTGTGAGTCACTAAACTACATCCTTAAACTGATTATTGATTGGAAACCCCAAAACTGTCAGAATTAATTTACAAAGTTTGCAATGTTCCAACACTCCAAATGCTAGATCTGGGGAGAGCATTACACGGAGAAGGAAATTATATAATATCACCAAATTTAAATAAGTACATTGTTTCTAAGGAAGTTTGGGACCAAAAAACTAAAGCTGAAAAGAGAGATTACTTATAGTGCTTCATATCAAGAAAACCTTATATTGAAAATACAAAATATGTGCCAAAGACAAAATATTTTCAATACCCAAAAATTGGGAATTGCCAAAAAACCATATCAGGTACGTCCACCATGGCCTACTCTGCCAAAACACAGGGGGCTGGCACTCGAGGCACAGTGAAGTTAACGACAGCATCAAGAGGAGCCTCACCACAGCTGGATGCCCAGCTGAAAGAGAGCCCCGTTACCTAACACCCCGTAATTCTGATGCTCTTATTGGTCGCCCGAATGGTATCACAGTGAACCCCTGGAAGAATGGCAAGCATTTGGTATGGGACTACAAGTGCGTATCAACCCTGGCTAACACCTACATTGACCTCAGTGTTGCACAACCAGGTGGCGCTGCCACCCACAGGGAAGCAGCCAAATCCTGTAAGTACAGAGAACTGGAGCACCACTACAATTTTGTCCCTATTGCTTCTAAGACACTCGGCGCCTGGGGTAAAAGTGCTATCAGTTTTTTGAAGGAACTGAGTTCTAGGCTTATTGAAACAACAAGGGACCCTAGAGCTGCCAGCTTTCTTTTCCAGCGCCTCAGCGTGGCGATACAGAGGGGAAATGCGCACTGCATCCAGGGATCCTGCCCGCCATCTGAGGAGCTGGAGGAACTCGACAACCTATGATAACCATCTTTGTACCCTATATGTAACTTCTTTTTTGTAACAAAGTTCAAATAAAACAAATATATATGTGTACATACAAAAGATTGGGGGTGGTAGGAGAAGAAAATATTGGTGTTCAGTGAGAAACCACAAGGTCTCCTCTGAATACTTTTTATTTTCTTCTCCGAGGCTATTGGTCCCCACATTGGCACCAGAGGTGGTACCCTCACAAACTTTTATATATATATATATATATATATATAATATATATATATATATATATATATATATATATATATATATATATATATATATATATATATATATATATATATATATATATATATATATATATAACTGAAAACTCACACCCCAGAAGAGACTCGAACTCACACCCCAGAAGTGACTCGAACTCACACCCCAGAAGTGACTCGAACCCACACTGCCAGGAGCAATGCAACTGGTATGTACAGGGACGCCTTAATCCGCTTGACCATCATGACCGGACATAAGGAAGTGATAGCCGAAGCTATTTGAACTACTTCCCCGCCGGCACTCGGATGGTAATCTTGGGCATAGCATTTTATCAAATCACCTCATTTTTTGGGGCAAAGGTTCGCATTTGTGTTCCTCACGTGTTGCCCCCAAAAAATGAGGTGATTTGATAAAATGCTATGCCCAAGATTACCATCCGAGTGCCAGCGGGGAAGTGGTTCAAATAGCTTCAGCTATCACTTCCTTATGTCCGGTCGTGATGGTCAAGCGGATTAAGGCGTCCCTGTACATACCAGTTGCGTTGCTCCTGGCAGTATGGGTTCGAGTCACTTCTAGGGTGTGAGTTTTCAATTGCATGTAGTCCTGGGGACCATTCAGGCTTGTTCGCATTTGTGTTCCTCACGTGTTGCCCCAAAAATGAGGTGATTTGATAAAATGCTATGCCCAAGATTACCATCCGAGTGCCGGCGGGGAAGTGGTTCAAATAGCTTTGGTTATCACTTCCTTATGTCCGGTCGTGATGGTCAAGCGGATTATGGCATCCCTGTACATACCAGTTGCGTTGCTCCTGGCAGTATGGGTTCGAGTCACTTCTGGGGGTGTGAGTTTTCAGTTGCATATAGTCCTGGGGACCATTCAAGCTTGTTCGCATTTGTGTTTCTCACGTGTTGCCCCAAAAAATGAGGTGATTTGATAAAATGCAATGCCCAAGATTACCGTCCGAGTGCCGGCGGGAAAGTGGTTCAAATAGCTTCGGCTATCACTTTCTTATGTCCGGTCGTGATGGTCAAGCGGATTAAGGCGTCCCTGTACATACCAGTTGCGTTGCTCCTGGCAGTATGGGTTCAAGTCACTTCTGGGGTGTGAGTTTTCAGTTGCATATAGTCCTGGGGACCATTCAGGCTTGTTCGCATTTATGTTCCTAACGTGTTGCCCCAAAAAATGATGTGATTTGATAAAATGCTATGCCCAAGATTACCATCCAAGTGCCGGCGGGGAAGTGGTTCAAATAGCTTCGGCTATCACTTCCTTATGTCCGGTCGTGATGGTCAAGTGGACCATCACAACCATCAGCTGTGCCTAATATCACCTACACCGGGTAAACCGTCATCATCACTGACCTCACTGCTACTACTCCGTATCCACTCGCCAGAGTCCACCTGGATTGTCCCTTCATGACCGGTGAAGTCCAAGTCGCCATCAGGGAAAAGCCTTTTCCCATGCCTGGAGTGCAACTTTTCCTGGGCAACGACTTGGCAGAAGATCTGCAACCGGCCAACCTGATCATCATGGATAAGCGGATTAAGGCGTCCCTGTACATACCAGTTGGGTTGCTCCTCTCAGTATGGGTTCGAGTCACTTCTGGGGTGTGAGTTTTCAGTTGCATATAGTCCTGGGGACCATTCAGGCTTGTTCGCATTTGTGTTCCTCACGTGTTGCCCCAAAAAATGAGGTGTTTTGATAAAATGCTATGCCCAAGATTACCATCCGAGTGCTGGCGGGGAAGTGGTTCAAATAGCTTCGGCTATCACTTCCTTATGTCCGGTCGTGATGGTCAAGTGGATTAAGGCGTCCCTGTACATACCAGTTGCGTTGCTCCTGGCAGTATGGGTTCGAGTCACTTCTGGGGTGTGAGTTTTCAGTTGCATATAGTCCTGGGGACCATTCAGGCTTGTTCGTATATATATATATATATATATATATATATATATATATATATATATATATATATATATATATATATATATATATATATATATATATATATATATATATATATATATATATATATATATATATATATATATATATATATATATATATATATATATATATATATATATACACATATATATATATATATATATATATATATATATATATATATATATATATATATATATATATATATATATATATATATATATATATATATATATATATATATATATATATATATATAACTATATATATTGTGACGATAATCTCTTTCAAGAGAGATTGAGCCTGCTCTTCCCTACATAAAGTTACTTACACATCTACAAGAATAAGATGCTACATTCAAGATACGTCTACTAGTAGCGCAAAACGTTTTGACCAGGAGGCATAACGTATCCTAACCCCCCTACTCCACTCCCTTCACGCTGGCTCGCCACCCAGCAAACGACCCTTCCCAGTCTGCCTGCTCCTGATTGGTGACTCGCCGCCTGCACACCTGCACCTCAGCGCCATCTACCTGAGTCGATGTCTGGGCCTGATCCAGCCATCATAGTCAGAATATTCTTGTGCTACTAGCTGTGAACAACTAACTGATACACGTCCTGTTTATCGGTGGAGGTTCTAAGCTAGCGCTCATATTCTCAGCACCTATTATTTGTCATATTACATTTATATTATTGTTAGAGTATATTATCCACTTAGTTATTTTTATGTTATATTTTTTAACTTGTTTGCTTGCACTGTACATAGCCAAGGGATTGTCTTTATTTTTGCTTTGTTTTCTATATTAATTAAAGTTTCATTGTTCATACTTTGTGTTTTGCGTGTCATCCCTTACTTTTAACACAGACAACAGCCAAGCAGTCTCTTTTTTTTTGTAAATGTGACAGGCATTGACACCAGCCATTAGGAAGACTGCCGAACATCCATACTCCTACATTTTCCCGTCACATTTCATGGGGCCTGTCCGGGAGCTTCACTCAGATACTAGTACTAGAACATCAACTTGTGGTAAGTGTACTTGGCTTTGATACAGTTGCTTTTCAATATTTTTATTACTTTTCATATTCAAATGGTGCTGTGTGTATTGCGCATTCCAAGAGTAGCACATGGTGAGTGTTGGATAACTTTGGATTACGTGGTGGCTGTAGGCCTCAGTCATTTTCTTAATTGGTCATCCCTCCCTCCGTGTTATTACTCGTGCTTACCACCTTTTGTCCCTAGGTTATTTCTCACTCAGACAGATCACCATTGTGGTACCCTGGTACTTTGGTTTGTCTTCGGGTCAAAGCACACTATCTTCTGAAATCCGGCCGAAGGAGGATAAAGAGGGCCATAGTTCCTCTAGCACGGACTTCGTTGCTGAGTTGGGACCTCAGCAGCAGTTCTCGTCACCATTTGACAACCGCACCCCTACACGTCGGTCAGAGATGATGATATTTACTTAGGTAGGGAATTAGCTTTCTTTTTACAGAGCACAAAGTTCGCTAATTCTGTAAGTATCATATTTCATTTGGTGGGAAAGCCCTTGCTTATGTCCTATAGAAACTCGGGAAGGTATGACTACATTCTTGGACTACCTAATTCACTTTTGAAGCAATTAAATGTTTCATTTGTTTTAGAAACTCAGTTTCGTTTATTTAGTAGTATTTTCTTGCCCTTATTCTCTTACATTGAATACCGGGTACAAGATTTCCTGCGATTTTGATTGACTAATTATTAACGTTAATTGTTAACAATTCCACAGGATAGGTACCAGTTGCCACGTTATCCTGTTTCTGACATTCACCATATCAAAACTATATTCGTTGCACATTTATTTGCTAATTTTCACCATGTTTCGTCTCCAAGCTTTCCGTACCGATCCAGCAGGTGAAATAGGGACCTTAAGTCGTGCCAAGAGGACCGAATTACAAGCTCTTGCCCACGAGTATCAACTAGATGTCCCCCAAGGAGCCAACAAAAATGACTTGCACAACCTGATCATGGATTACCTTTTAGATGAAGGGAAGATTGACTCTGAAACTCACGAAAATTATTCTATTGCAGATAGAATACAGATGATGCTCTGGCAACTATGAAACTAAAGCTCGAACTTGCCAAGATCGAGCGGGAACAGTAGAAAGAAGAGGCTGCCATAAGGAAGGAAGAAAACAAACGAGAGGCCGTCATAAGGAAGGAAGAACATGAACGAGAGATGGCCCTCAAAGAACGAGAGGCTGCCCTACTCCGTGAGCGTGAGCGAGAGCAGCTTGAAGCAAGAAAACGTGACCTGGAGATACAACAAGAGTACAGTAAACGGCAAGCTGATCGTGCTCTCGAATATCGTCGACAAGAACTAGAGTTGGAAACTACACACCACACTCAGCGCCAACAAGCTACAGCTAGTCTTCCCGTAAGTTTCAATGTCTCCCATGCAAGTAAGTTAATGCCACCATTCGTTGAGACAGAGATCGACGTCTTTTTCACCACCTTTGAGACCCTAGCTAATAAACTTAGCTGGCCTGCAGATCAATGGTCTACCCTTCTCAGAGTGCATCTCACAGGTAGAGCTGCAGTTACTCTCAGTACCTTAGCATCTGAGAATGACTACCAGACCCTGAAGCAAGCAGTTTTGGACGCCTACCTTCTCTCCACCGAAAGCTACCGACGAAAATTCCGTGATTATCTAAAGGCAAGTACCACCACCTTTCTAGAATTTGCCAATACAAAGAAAAGATATTTCATGAAATGGCTGGAAGCAGCACATGTCTCTACATTTGCAGAACTCGTCAACCTCATGCTAGTTGAAGAATTCTTGAGACGTGTTCCTCCTCCCGTCCGTTTATATTTAGCAGATAAAGAAGAAACCGACTACATCAAATGTGCAAAGTCGGCTGACACCTACAGCCTCATCCACCGGCTGACACCAGAACCACCTTCCAGTAAGAAGTCTTGGTACAGTTACGATAAAGTAAGTACAGATCAAGCGAGCTCACAATTGTATTGTAAGTATTGCAAACTCTATGGACATACCATAGATAAATGTGGGAAGTCTCAATACAAAGGCAATGAATCTACTAAACCCAAACAGACTCCTCCTAAGTCCGGTAAGCCTGTGATGAATGTTGGTGTTCCTGTTAATGATCTTTCTCTCTTCAGTAAACACCTGTATCCTGGAACTGTCTCTACCAACGGTACAGATTCGGAGGGACGTTTCAAATTGAAGATCTTGAGGGACACAGCGGCTTTTCAGTCCATAATATTGAAATCAGCTGTGCCTAATATCACCAACACCGGGGAAACCGTCTTCATCACTGACCTCACTGCTACCACTCCGTATCCACTCGCCAGAGTCCACCTGGATTGTCCCTTCGTGACCGGTGAAGTCCAAGTCGCCATCAGGGAAAAGCCTTTTCCCATGCCTGGAGTGCAACTTCTCCTGGGCAACGACTTGGCAGAAGATCTGCAACCGTCCAACCTGATCATCATGGACAAACCCCAGGTGTGTACCTCTGTAATGGATAATCCCATCTTTGAGTATGTTCCAGCAGAGGTTCAAGAAAGTGATGAAGTTTCTCCTCCGGTTTTGGTGACCACCCGTGCACAAGCTGCACGACCGCAACCAGCTGACTCTACTGCTACCGCTGTCCCTCAAGACCCTCAGAATCTACCACCGAATCTTACTAGATTGGAGTTCCGTAAGTTACAGAGGGAAGATCTTTCATTAACACCATTATTCTTCCAGGCTGAGACTCAACCTGACAGTATCCCTGGGTTCTTCCTAGAGAACGAGTTGCTCTACCGCAGATATAGACCCAGTAAGCTGAAGGAGGATGACGATTGGGCCAATGTCGAACAACTAGTGATTCCCACCAGCCTACGGCCCAATATTCTACACCTGGCCCACGGAGCACTTTCTCACTATGGTTTTAACAAAACCTACCACGGAATCCGACAAGACTACTACTGGCCAGGTATGGTTAAAGAGGTAAAACAGTACGTACAACAGTGTCATACATGTCAGATGGCAGGTAAACCTAACATCTCTATCCCCAGAGCTCCATTGACTCCTATCCAGGTGCCTGCGGAACCCTTCCACAGACTCATCATAGACTGTGTTGGTCCTTTACCCCGGACCAGTTCTGGCAACGCCTATATACTAACCATCCTGTGTCCTACCACCAGATTCCCCATAGCAGTTCCAGTAAAGAACATTACGGCTGCTACTGTGGTGAAACACCTATTGAAGATCTTCACCCAGTATGGATTTCCAAGAGAGGTTCAAAGTGACTGTGGCACCAACTTCACCAGTGATCTCTTCAAGAAGACACTGGAAGAGTTCAACATCACACAGGTATTGTCCAGCCCCTATCATCCTGCTTCACAGGGTTCTCTTGAGCGTAGTCATCAGACTATTAAAGCACTCCTAAAGAAATTTTGCAATGAGACCTCGAAGGATTGGGATAAACAACTTGACCTCATTATGTGCATTTTCAGAAGTCTCCCCAATGAGTCTCTAGGAGTATCTCCTTATGAGATGCTCTACGGACGTAAGTGCCGTACTCCTCTCAAAGCTTTTAAAGACTCTCTACGTAATGCCACCTTCAGTGACCCTCAGAATGTGCCCCAGTTTCTTCAAAACTTACAACACATTCTAGAGAGAGTACGTAAATTTGCTAATGACAATCTATTGAAAGCTCAGGAGAGGATGAAGACTCATTACGACCAAAGCAGCAAAATAAGGAAATTTAAACCAGGAGACTTCGTGTTGGCATATTTTCCTATCCCAGGTTCTCCATTGCAAAACAGGTTTTCAGGACCCTACCGCATCAAGGAGTGCAGAAACAACCACAACTACGTTCTTGAGACTCCAGATAGGCGGCGGAAGACCCAGTTGTGCCACGTCAACCTCCTGAAGCAGTATAACGGTACTCCCCCACTGTGTTGGTATCTTTCTCCACCTTTAAAGGTCCATACCTCCACAGTGAGACCTTCCCTGCTTCTCCTCCCGAAAGCACTAACACTGAGTCAGTGCTTTCCAACTCGGAAATCCTAACTGATCTTCATACCAATTTACAGGACTATAATAGTGCTCCTTTGTCATGTTCTAATCCTATTCTCGCCTCGCCAGATATCACGAAGCCTTTCATCCTCCATGTCGACGCCAGTGGTACCGGCATCGGGGTGTCCTGATGCAACAACGAGGCGAGGAGGTTCTACCTGTTAGCTACTACAGCTACAAGTTAAAACCACACCAGAAGAATTACAGCACTATCGAAAAGGAGCTACTCTCCATCGTCCTGAATTTACAGCACTTTGCACCATACCTACAAGGTGCTCGGTCTACCACCATCTACTCGGACCACAATCCCCTACGCTTCTTGCAGCAAGCCCAATTCAACAATCAACGACTTCTACGATGGGCTTTATATCTGCAGAATTTCAACCTGGAGATCTTCTACATCAAGGGTTCTGACAACATCATAGCAGACGCCCTCTCCAGAGTCTATGAGGTAGAGGCAGCTCCACCTACCACTCTACCATCAGAAGAAGTAACTTGACCCAGTAAGAGCAGGCTTCGGGGGAGAGTTGTGACGATAATCTCTTTCAAGAGAGATTGAGCCTGCTCTTCCCTACATAAAGTTACTTATACATCTACAAGAATAAGATGCTACATTCAAGATACGTCTACCAGTAGCACAAAACGTTTTGACCAGGAGGCAAAACGTACCCTAAACCCCCTACTCCACTCCCTCCACGCCGGCTCGCCACCCGTCGTCAACCAGCAAACAACCCTTCCCAGCCTGCCTGCTCCTGATTGGTGACTCGCCGCCTGCACACCTGCACCTCAACGCCATCTACCTGAGTCGATGTCTGGGCCTGATCCAGCCATCATAGTCAGAATATTCTTGTGCTCTTAGCTGTGAACAACTAACTGATACACGTCCTGTTTATCGGTGGAGGTTCTAAGCTAGCGCTCATATTCTCAGCACCTCTTATTTGTCATTTTGCCTTTATATTATTGTAGAGTAACTTCATCACTATTATTCATTTATGTTATATTGTTTTGACTTGTTTGTTTGCACTGTACATAGCCAAAGGATTGTCTTTATTTTTGCTTTGTTTTCTATATTAATTAAAGTTTCATTGTTCATACATTGTGTTTAGCGTGTCTTTCCTTACTTTTGCCACAGACAACAGCCAAGCAGTATCTTTTTTTGTAAATGTGATAGGCATTGACACCAGCCATTTGGAAGACCGCCGAACATCCACACTCCTACATTTTCCCGTCACAT
>WNGS01164858.1:71388668-71427033 GCA_020271785.1 Procambarus virginalis
CACCACCAGTGTCTTTCAGTGTATCAAAGATGTCATAAACTCTATCACCTGCATAATGAAGTAGAAAGGCACGCTTTCTTTCAGCACTTTTGATGTCAGAAACTATCAACAAAATTTTCAAACCTTTTAAGCCATTTGATCCACCTTTGTGACAGGTTTGTCTGGTCACAGTCAGAATCAAAAGCAGGAAACTGAGGTATATTTGCCATTTTTACTGAATAAATGTAAACTTATCACTTAAATCTTCCTCAGAATACTAAACACGTATTGCACTGTATATGTTAGTTACGAATTCACTGTAATTACTTTAATTCTGCAAAGCACACAAGCATTTTCATGCAAAAGTTCAAAGCAGTGCACAATACAGCAGCAACTGACTTCTTACCTAGCCTTGTGTACATGTGTTGGTGTTCCTAAGCACAGCTGCACAGCAGTTGGCACAGCAGTTGTTAGCAGGTGGTACAGCAGTTGTTAGCAGTTGGCACAGCAGTTGGCACAGCAGTTGTCAGCAGTTGGCACAGCAGTTGTCAGCAGTTGGCATAGCAGTCAGTTCACAGCGTGAAGAATTGTGTAGCACTGAGCGTCGTTTCGTATACAAAACATTGGTTTTTGTACACAGCATCAAAGCGTCGTTTCGTATACAGCATTGGCAGATATCACAGATTCCTCAGTACACAGCTTGTCAGCACATAGCTTGGGTAGCACATAGCATTGGTTAGCACACAGCATTGGCAGGGCGCTCACAGACAGCACGACTTCCTTTCTTCCTCCAGGGGCGAGACCGCATGTTCTTTCTTGTGTTTTAAGCTGAACAAATACCTGCGTTCTCAGTTCATCCTCGTCGCCAGTGTGGAGTTTGTGTGTTCCTGAGGAAGTCTTGGTTGTAGGGTGATATAAAGCCATGGCTTGGTTACTGACTTTAATACTTATAAATGATACATGACTAGCTGCTTCCAAGTTGGTGGTGTCCTGTATACTCTCTCGTCTACCTCTTGCTCGCATCTGAGCCACAACACATACAAATGGATGGTACTGTTTTCTATGTACATGACACATATTATGACATAAATATTCGTCAGACCCGCCTCCATTATTTCGGAACACTGTTTGATACATTACAAATAATATCCGGAGTCACTGCATAGGCGCAAGTGCACATGCGTAAGAGGCGGCGGAGAAGAGAGAGACTCGCCATCTTACCATCCTGATCGCAAAATGTTCCAAAGCGTCCTGACAACTATCGATCTATTCTGTAAGCATCCATACCTCCACGGGCTTCAGATCGAGAGTGCAGCTTACACAACTCACAGACACCACTTTTGGCAAGGCCTTATACCTCATTTGTATTTAATTGGGCCTGGTTTTATACTTTAATGTAGGTACCCTGTCGTGACGATGCAAGCGATTTAAAACACCCACGTAAGTGAAGCTATTATTCCTCCAATTATTTTTAGATCTTGGGTTAAATGCACAAATACTTAGTTTCGAGTGGAAATTATATTACTTTTGCCTTTCAGCATGGTATTAAGTCTGAGGGAGATGTGTTACCGCATCCATGATCACGTATTCCCACGGATAACTATCTCGGACTGGATTAAACATGCTGTACAGGCTGGACATGATCTACGATCATTCAAAACAACTAACATGTTTCCAGTATTCTATTGCAGATTGTCATTTATTATTATTGAGTCAAATTTTATTTCATATTTAGTATTCTATTAATAGATGTGTATTAACATCTTAATATTTCATTAACAGAAGTGTATTACCTTATTATTATTATTTTAAGCGCATTAACTTCATTCTTTTTACCCTTAGTTCTGAATTATTATTAGTACTACAATTCATTTCTTTAAATATTATTATTTAATTTGCTATTGTTGCTGAATTTTCTGATCGATTTGAATCCATAGGTTGTTATACTGATAGCAAAGTACATCTGCATATCAACCCAGATGTAATTCCAGTTGCCCAACCACATCGCCTACAGCCATTCCATACTCGCAATAAAGTCCATGCCGAACAGGATAGGCTGATGGAACTAGATATCATTGAACCGGTAACAGGCCCAACACCATGGGTAAGCCCAATTGTCACTCCACCAAAGCCGAAGAATCCAGATGAGATACGCATTTGTGTAGACATGCGTGTTCCCAACAAGGCAATAATGCGTGAACGCCATCCTACACCCACTGTAGATGACATGATCTACCGCCTGAATGGTGCAACTGTATTCAGCAAGTTAGATTTAAACAAGGGCTATCATCAGCTTGAACTTGAGGATGAGAGTCGATTCATCACAACGTTTACGACACATCGAGGTCTGTATAGGTACAAGCGCCTGAGTTTTGGTATTAACAGTGCTGCTGAGGTATTCCAGCACATCATCAGCCAGGTATTGCAAGATATACCTAATGCTGACAACATGTCTGATGACATCATTATTTATGGCCGTTATCTTGAGGTTATCTTGAGATGATTTCGGGGCCTTAGTGTCCCCGCGGCCCGGTCCTCGACCAGGCCTCCACCCCCAGGAAGCCGCCCGTGACAGCTGACTAACACCCAGGTACCTATTTACTGCTAGGTAACAGGGGCATTCAGGGTGAAAGAAACTTTGCCCATTTGTTTCTGCCTCGTGCGGGAATCGAACCCGCGCCACAGAATTATGAGTCCTGCGTGCTATCCACTAGGCTACGAGGCCCCCAAGCGAGGCCGTACCCACGCTGAACACGACAAAGCTCTTCGTGCAACATTGCAACGCTTACGAGAAAAGAATCTGACGTTAAGCCGAGCAAAGTGTGAGTTCAATCAACATAAAATCGAATTCTTTGGACATGTACTTAGTGACAAAGGTCTGTCTCCAGTTCCTAAGAAAGTTGCAGATATCAAGAATGCTGCACCTCCTTCAACATCTACTTAAGTACATAGTTTTCTGGGAATGGCAAACTACTGTTCTCGCTTCATTCCAGATTTTGCTACCATTACGAAGCCTCTACGTGAGCTCCTGAAGATAAATGCATCATGGTACTGGAGCAATATCGAGCAAAATGCATTTGATGCTGTGAAAGATGCACTAGTAGAGAATGCGACTGCTGCGTACTTTGATCCATCAATGGGCACTGAGTTAACGGTGGAGTCACTGACCACAAACCGTTGGAGACCATCTTCAATAATCCAAAGTCCAAATCACCAGCTCGTACTGAGAGATGGGCTCTTCGTCTGCAACCATACAACTTTACGGTGAAGTACAAGCCGTGTGCAGGCAATCCCGCTGATTACATCAGTCGACAACCTGCCAACAGTTTCACCATCACCAAGCATCAGCAAGTTGCCGAGGAATATGTACACTCTGTAACCTGTGATGCAGTCCCTAAGGCTCTCACTCTTGATGAAATCCGTACTGCAACCCTAGAGGACCCAACTCTGCAAGCAACAGTGGATGCATTGACTAAGAGAAAGTTTCCACGCATCCCACCCTCAGGAGTTGACCAAGATGCATTCAAAGCACTTGAACACATCCAGACAGAATTAAGTTTTACGCAACAATGCGACACTGTGCTGCGAGGTACTCGTATCGTCATTCCAGCTGTTCTCCAGCAGCGTGCTCTGAAGCTTGCACATCAAGGACACCAAGGTCTTGTTAGGACCAAACAGCTGCTACGAGAAAAGGTGTGGTTTCCTGGCATTGATCGTCAAGCAAAGGACATGCATGATGCCTGTGTCCCTTGCCAAGCTGCAGTGGATACTTCAAGACCAACACCTCTACAACCTTCACCACTACCTGCTGCACCATGGAAGGAAGTATCGATGGACTTCTGCGGACAGCTACCAACTGGAGAGTACTTGATGGTAGTCACTTATGATCACTCACGTTATCCAGAAGTAGAAATCATCACTTCCACATCTGCAAAGGCTGTCATCCCGAAACTCGACAAGATCTTTTCAAACTTTGGCATTCCTGAAGTTGTCAAGACGGACAATGGACCGCCATTCAATGGACAAGCTTTGTCAACTTTGCTGAGCATATTGGATTCAAACACCGCCGTGTGATGCCACTACATCCTCAAGCAAATGGAGAAGTCGAGAGATTCATGCAACCTCTCATGAAAGCGGTACCCTGTGCTCGTGCTGAAGGACGATCCTGGACACAAGCTATGTATGCTTTTCTCAGGAACTACCGTGCAACACCACATGGAACACTGGGCAAGTCGCCTGGTGAACTCTTATTTAGACGTCGTATGAGGATCACACTACCTGTCATGCCAGCCGAGGTAACGGATAAACATTTCGCTCAGAAGGATGCACTAGCCAAGTGCAAAATGAAAATTGCTCATGATCAACGTGCAAAGGAACAAGTCATAAATGTTGGAGACACTGTTCTAGTTAAAAAGAAAAAAAGAGGGAAAGCTAGATATGCAGTATGATACAAAACCATATAAAGTGATTAGTGTAAAGGAACTATGGTAACAGCTAGTAATAGAGATCATAGTATAACACATAATATTTCTTATTTCAAAGTGATTCCAACTAGTGTAGAAAATGATGAAGTAAAAAGTCATACAAAGGAAAAAGAAAAATGAGATATAACCCGACAAACAATTCATCAAGGGATATTCTCTTATTTAAGGACTCTCGTCCTAAACGTCATGTTAAACACCCTACACGATTTGATGATTAATTGTATTCCTATGTAATGCAAAGTATTTACTTATTATGCTAAACTAAATTTAATATTATTTGAATAATGCAGATCTCTCATTCAATATTTTGTAACTTTGTATTACAGTTTCTTTCATTTTTGTTTAACATTGCATTTGTATTTTTAACGTTTCTGCCCGAAACGCATTGCGTAATAGTGGCTTTAGGCATTGTATGTACTAGCTCTATCTATAATTCGATCCATTAATGTAACTTCACTTGTATGTATATACCTTACCTGAATAAACATATTTATTTTATTTATTTAATGAAATCCTGAGTGGTAAAGATTAAGCTGTTTAAATTCTTTGTTTTAATTAATGTTAAATGTATGCAACATCTCTTGTTATGTTAATAACTTACTTTGTGTCAATAACTTTGCTTTGTGCTGCAAGCATGGTGGACATCTTGTATTCATTCTTTTTAAAGAAAAGGAGGGATGTAATGTTCATAGAAAACGGTACCATCCGTTTGTATGTGCTGCGGCTGAGACGCGAGCAAGAGGTAAACGAGAGAGAATACAGGACGCACCAGCTTGGAAGCAGCTATTCATGTATCATTTATAAGTATTAAAGTCAGTAACCAAGCAATGGCTTTATATCAACACTACAACCAAGACTTCGTCAGCAACACACAAATACCACAATTTGAAGTTTTATAAGAGAGTAAATGATGGTCTGTAGTGCGGGTCAATTAATTTAGATGACATTAAATGCCCGAAAATAGCAAGAGTGGAAATCACATTTATCGTTTTATGTACCAGAACAGCTGATTGAGACTTGATTGAGATTCTTTGAACAGACTGATTGCTTGTTTATTTATTTATTTATAGATTTATATATATATACAAAAAGGTACATTGGGGGTTAACAGAAAACATAGAACTTAAGTTCTATGTTTTCCCACCAGTCTATGTGATCTAGTGGTAACACACTCGCCTGGCGTTCCGCGAGCGCTTTATCGTGGGTTCGTATCCTGGCTGGGAGGATTACTGGGCGCAAATCCTTAACTGTAGCCTCTGTTTAACTCAACAGTAAAATGAGTACTTGGTTGTAAAACGATTCTTCGCGGCGGGGATCGTATTCCAGGGACCTGCCCGAAACGCTACGCGTACTAGTGGCTGTACAAGAATGTAAGAACTCTTGTATTTATCTAAAAAAAAAAAAAAATTGTAAAGCCACTAACACTCATATCGTTTCGGGCAAGTCCTTAAACTAACAGATAATTTTAGATAATTAACAGTAAAATTGACCAAAAGATTTTACAGGTAATTTACAGCTTTACTTTACAGGTACAGATGATTTTAAGTAGAAAAATTACATTATATTGAAAAAAAAATGTTTACAGGTACATTGCAAAAAAATTTGACTAAAAGCAGATTATAATAATACACAATAATGAACAAGGATTACTAGGTATATTAGGAAGAGGGTTATACATTAGTTCACTGAAGCACAATATGAGGANTCTACTGCATAACCGTAGCTGCACAACACATTTACTGGGTTCATGAGAACATGCACTTGGTGCATCTGTGTAATTCTTGAAGTTGTTTAATCCTGGTATTAAAGTTAGGATAAAACAGTACATTTGTAGGTGAGATGTTCTTGATCACGAACAGGCACCTTCTCTCTCTGACGAATTTGTCCTTCTAGTAGACACATCAGTTGCAGTGTCAGAGGGAGATACAGTATAAATACCTACACTACCACTCCCTTTTCCAGTGGATGGAGTAGTCTTAGGCTTAGATTTATTGGATTTATTCAAAGTTAATTTGGGTTTGACTGAGATGTCAATGTTAGGTGATTTAGACTCGGGTTTAATCTTATCATGAGTCTTCAACCTGTTAACTGTTATTCTCAGCCTCTCGAATATTTGCTCGAGAGTGAGAAACTCGGTTGTATAATGTGAGCAGATTTCTGCTAAAATATTTTGAGGCAATTTCCTCTGCAAAAGTAACTTGATTGACCATTCTGAGGCTGGTACATCAACTTTAGTACCTAAGGCCTTCTCTAGAGACTCTGCTTCTAGTCTGAAGCCTTGAAGTGAGTCTGGTCTGTTACTTGGTGCATTCAGATCTAGCAATTGGTAATAAAGGTTAGCTATACTTAACTCCTTGTTGCAATAATTCAACTTCAGCAGTTTTATAGCTTCCACATAATTACTCTCAGTGAGAGCTAGGTTATTTATAACCTTTTTAGCTTCCCCTTTGAGAAGACTAATCGGGTATGAAAATTTAGAAACTGGGTCAAGATAAGACCTGTTATGGATATGAACTTCAAATGAAGTCCAAAATGTGTCCCAATTTTCTTCATCCAGTCCTGCAAATGTAGGTAAGTCTAAAGTAGGTAGACGAACCTCAGGTAATTGATTACTGGATTGAGACATAGTAGTATTTGTATTGGATTGATGTTTTACTATACTGGATAGTATATCAAGTTCATCTTGAGTCTCATCTTCATACTGGGAAATATTTGCTATAATTTGATCTAGTTCTTCAAGATCAGTTTCAGTAGCATTCAGTGAGTTAAGATAAGACTGACTTGCAGATTTAACTTGATCAAATTTAATATTAGCTACTCTCACTGATGATTCTAGTAGATAGTAATCAATGGGAGTTGCCTTAGACAAGCCATCAGACTTATTAATTAGTCTAGTTAAATGGCCTTTAAACTGGTTGAGAGAGGTACAGTCTTTAACATGATTGGGAAGGTCATTCCACATTCTGGGTCCCTTGATTTGTAGAGCATTTCGAGTTTGATTAAGTCGTGTTCTTCGAATATCAAAACTGTATTTGTTTCTGGTGTGGTACTCATGGGTTTTGTTACAACCTTCAATGAAGCTTTTGAGGTCAGGATTAGCATTACAGTTCAACGTTTTAAATATGTATAACACACATGAGAGAATGTGCAGTGACTTAATATCTAACATATTCAGAGATTTGAGTTGGGGTACCGAGTGATGTCTGGGGCCAGAGTTGGATATTGTCCTAAAAGCAGCTTTGTGTTGAGTAATTAGAGGACGTAAATGATTTTGGGTAGTAGAACCATAAGCACATATACCATAATTGAGATATGGATAGATGAGGGAATAATAGAGCGTCACCAGGGCAGGGCGAGGTACATAATATCTGATCTTCGAAAGAATGCCAATAGTTTTTGAACTTTTTTTGATATATTTAGAATGTGTCCCTGGAAATTCAGCTTGTGGTCAATGAGAAAGCCAAGGAATTTGTCATCTATTTTGTTACAAATTTGGGTATTGTTTATCCTGTGATTTATTTGATTAGAGGATTTATAGCCAAACAGAATATAGAAAGTTTTGTCAGTATTAAGGGTGAGTTTGTTGGCAGTTAGCCAAAGATGGACTTTATTTAACTCACTATTCACTGTGGCATTTAGAGCAAGGGGGTCAGGATTGGAGTAAATGAAGGTTGTGTCGTCAGCAAATAGAATTGGTTTGAGGTATTGGGAGGCATTTGGAAGGTCATTAATGTAGATGAGAAAGAGGAGAGGACCAAGTATGCTGCCCTGAGGAACACCAATGTTGATGGGTAGGGTGGGAGAAATTAAATTATTCACAGAAACATACTGGAGCCTGTCAGTAAGGTAAGATTTGATGTATTGCAGGGAGTGTCCTCTGACTCCATAATGATGTAATTTAAGAAGAAGGTTTTGGTGGTTTACAGTGTCAAAAGCCTTATGCAGGTCCACAAATAATCCAACAGGGAACTCATTTTTATGAAGAGCTGCATGAATCAAGTTAATCTTACTAATAAGTGCATCGTTAGTGCTTTTTTTGGGTCTGAAGCCATATTGACAAGAGCAAAGTATATTGTGTTTGGCTAGATAAGAGTAAAGCTGCTTGTAGACTAGTTTTTCAAATATTTTTGACAAGTTAGGCAGGATTGATATAGGTCTGTAGTTGTTAACATCCGTGAGATCACCACATTTGTGGACAAGGGTTACTCTCGCTTTTTTTTAGAATATCTGGAAAGGTTTGAAGTTCAAGTGACTTGTTGAAGAGCAAGGCAATAGCAGGGGCTAAAGATCTGGAGGCTTTTTTGTAAATTAAAGTTGGTATCTCCTCAAGGGCACCAGACTTGGTTTTAAGGGAAAGGATTATCTCATTAACATCAGTGGAATTTGTAGGCTTTAGATACAGAGACTGCAGATAGTTACCTGTAAGATAGTCCTTAACATCAGTACTGGAAGATGGAATGTCATTTGCAAGGAATGACCCATTGGAAAGAGAAGAACCTATTGATCTCAATAGCAGAGTCAGAGGCTGAAAGCTGACCATCGTTATTGGACAGGAGTGTTGGTTTGTTATTTAAAATCTTCTTTGATCCCAATATTTGTGAAATTTTGCTCCAAATTTTTTTAATGTTGCTCTTTATTTGGGGTAATTTATCTTCGTAGTATTTAGTTTTGGCTCGTCTAATTATTTTAGATAGCAATAACGAGTAATTCTTTGAGAATTCTTTGGAGACGGTTCCTAACCTATACTTCTTCTCAAGGTCATGTTTTTTTATTAATGGATTTAAGTATTCCCTTTGTAAGCCAAGGATTGTTAAGCCTTTTGGTTGTGACTTGATTCGTAAGCATAGGACAGTGGGTGTTATAAAGGCTGAGAGTTTTTTGAAGAAAAGATTGCACTGCTAGGTTGATGTCCCCTATGTTACCTGACTCGGACTCCCAGTTGATATTAGCAGCAGCAGTTATAAAATTGTCTATAGCAGTTTCATTGTGCAGTCTAAAGCTTAACTCCCTTGTCTCTAGAGGTGGTTTGTTAATGTTAGATAAGAGAAATGTGGGGTAATGGTCTGTAGTGCTATCGGTGATTATACCTGAAGTAAGCGGAGAGGTTATGTTGGTCCAGATATGATCTAGAGTCGTGGCACTACTGTCAGTGATTCTAGTAGGTCTAGTGATTAAGGGTATGAGGAAGCAGGAATTCATACAGTTAAGGAAGCTAACAGCAGTATGGTGTTCTGGGTCGCAAAGGTCAATATTAAAGTCCCCTGCGATAATAAGATGGTTTTTGTTTAGCCTATTATCTAGTTTTAGATTTCTAAGGTTTGAGGTGAATTCGGACACATCAGTGTTAGGAATTCTATAGACTGCACCAACAGACAGGACAGACTCAGCACCCTTGACTCTGAAACTGGCGAAGATATACTCCCCACAGCAGTTTCTAGTGCTAATTACTTTTAAGCATGTTAGTTCTTGGTAATAGTAGAGAGCAGTACCACCACCTCTTTGAATTTGATGACAGTTGTGAATTGATGAGTAGTTAGGCATGTTAAAGAGTTGAGTAGTATCCTCTTTTAACCACGTTTAAGTAAGTATAATAAAAGAGAATTTGTTGTCAATAGTTTCAATCAAGGCACTAACATCATCGAAGTGTTTACCTAGGGATTTAACATTAAAGTTGATTACAGAGATATTGTGATTATGTGTTAATACATTGTTTACATCATGTGCTGTAAAATATCTGCAATTTTGATCATTAAAGTGATGATTGTCATAGATAGTGGATAAGAGGTTCAGTTCTGGGTCTATACTTGTCTGCATAAAAAGGCTGGTTGTAGGAAAACAAGGCAAGAAAACAAAATTACAAAATAAAATTTTGATATAAAATGGAAAAAAAAACTATACAAAACAAACACAAAATGAACAAAAATGAAAAATGAGGTAGATTGCTTACAAGTACTCTCAGGTACACTGTAAGTAATAATTTGCATTTTGAGACACAGGCAAAGCCAGGGGTACAATGGAGTAAGGGAGTATGGCGAGGCTAGGCAACCTAGGTAATAAATGAAATCAAAGAAAAAAGTTGAATAATATACATAGGCAAATTTAAGCTAATGATTATTTACTATAAATAGTTTAGTTATGATCGTATAATTAATAAGACCTAAAGAAATATTAATGCACTCAATTAATTAAGTCCATTATATGACTAGTAAAAAGTAAATTAAAAATTAATTTAAAAAGTGAAAGAAAGAGACTTAGGATACCTAGCCCGCACAAGGTGAGAAGGGGGTTAATTATGTTGACTCATTGAGAGTGATAATAAGGTGAGACAAACCACATTGGGAGAGGAAAGTGTTGAGGTTTTCCTCATTAGCAATTGTAAATATTTTACCTACTGAAGTCTTTCTCACTTTAATCATGCCATCTCTAACGAAGCGCTGATGAATCGCACCTGGGTTTTTATGACGGATTTGACGCAGGCGGTAGAGGAGTTGCTGTCTTTTTCTAGTCAAGCACTCGTTGATGTAAATTCCCTGTCGTTGAGATGCAGCTGTCCGGACAAGATGCGATTTCACGAACTGGGAAGCCAGCTTCAGGCGAATTTTTCGCTGGTTTTGTCCTGATGGATTCTTTTTGCCTACTCTGTAGGCAGCAATAATGTCTGTTTTGTCTAGACTGACCTGCAATTTGTTTTTTAAGAGAGACTGAACTATTTCAATACACTTTTCACCTTCACTTTCCACAGGAATATCTTGGGACGACACAACTACAGAGTCAAGCAGCTTTTGCTGATCTTGTTCATCCTAGGAGACGGAATGTTGGGCGGATAATGTATTGATACATGCAGTCATTTTGCTGAGAGTTTATTGTTGTTTTTTTATGGCTTCATCAGATTTCAGACGAATGTTTTCCTCACGGAGATTATTCAAGTCATGCTGGAGTTGATCTTGGCTAGCCTAGGCTAGTATTTCTTGTTGTTGTTGATGGAGGTTCACGTGGTTCACTTGATTCTCAGTTTGAAGACTCGAGATGATCGTATTTTGAGCCTCAAGGACTAGGCACAACTTTTTGAACCACTGAGTCTCGGGCCAGTTAGGGAAATCCGGCGAAGGACCAGAAGCACGCTTGAGTTTCGTAAACTGGGATGTAAGAATGGTAAGAGGAGAGGATTGAGCGGACACCACTCCCTGGCTCAATGGGGTGGAGGGGAGAGCAGCACCGCCGCCACAGGCCCCAGAGCTTCCAGAGGGAGAAACATGATGACTGTCAGTATTTCTCGGGATGGATGCCCTGTTAGGGGCTTTGTTGCTCTTATTTACCTGCACAGTCCTGTTCCTGGGAGACATGATAGGTTGAGGATGGACTGGAGTATATGTTGTGGCGGAAACTTGCGTCAGGCAGCGCGGTGGTGGGCAGAGGCGGCAGCATGCACTGGAACTCACAGCCAGAGAGGATTGTTTTGAATTTTGTTTGTGATGGAATGAGTCGATTTGGGTTGGTTACTTAGATTGTGCTATGACAGGGTTGGACTCCATGTACTTAGCTGCCTGTGGGTGGTGGTCTACATCATCTGGCGGTAGATTAAGGGCTGAAATACAGCTTAGAGTGAGGAGCGTAACGTGCACTCAACAGCGTCGGCTCAAGATGGTGATGGTGACTTCTTATTCAAGAGTGCCTCCTATGCCCTTGCATTACCCATAGCTTTGCTGTTCAATAAATCTCTAGAGTGTCATACCTTCCCTGATATCCTTAAAAAAGCAAGAGTAACGCCAGCTCATAAAGGAGGTAACACGGCAGACATAAATAATTACAGACCCATATCAACTCTACCTATATTATCAAAAATACTTGAAAAAATTATTTATAAACAGCTCTACTCCTATCTCGTAAAATTCAATATACTAAATCCCTGTCAGTTTGGCTTCCACTCCCAAAAGAGTACCAATGATGCAATTGTTAGTCTGCTTGACTTAATCTACTCAGCCCTTGAGAAACGTGAGTTTCCGCTTGGATTCTTCATTGACCTGAGAAAGGCTTTTGATACTGTTAACCATAACTACCTCTTATTTAAACTCCACCATTATGGAATCCGTGGCCTTGTTTTGAACAATATTCGATCCTATCTTAGTGACAGACACCAATACGTAGCCATCAATGATATAACCTCTCCCACTCTACCACTTACCGTAGGGGTGCCACAGGGCAGCATCTTAGGGTACCCCCTCCTGTTTCTTATATACATCAATGATTTGCCTACTGTCTCTAACGTGCTTAAACCTATATTGTTTGCTGATGATACTTCTCTCATCTACTCTGACCCCAACCCACTCATATTATAAAATGTTGTAAACAATGAATTAAAAAAAAGTCCACTTATAGATGTCAACCAACAAACTCACACTAAACATTGAAAAGACATACATCTTATTTGGAAGCAAATCAGCAAATGCAATTCAGCTCCAGATAGATAATGTAAACATTAGCAATAAAAATGATGGAAAGTTCCTTGGCCTATACCTAGACAAGAGACTCAACTTCAGCACCCACATTCAACACATAACAGAAAAGGTTTCTAAAACAGTTGGTATACTCTCTAAGATCAGATATTATGTACCCTAATCTGCTCTCCTCTCTCTCTACTATGCACTTATCTATCCCTATCTTATGATATCTGTGCAAACTACCTCAAGCCAATCATCACCCAGCAGAAATCTGCTATCAGGACCTTACCTTGAGGATACCTTGAGGTGCTTCCGGGGCTTATCGTCCCCGCGGCCCGGTCATCGACCAGGCCTCCTGGTTGCTGGAAAAGGACGATAACAAACTTTGCTTTCAGGCAACACACAGCTTCCCTGTTTAAATCCCTATACATGCTAAACATAAATTCACTCCATACATTCTCTTGTGTCATTTACATTTATAAAATCCTTTTTTAAATGTAAACCCTGTACTGAAACTCTTCCTTGAGAGAGGTAATAGAACACAGATAATCACCATACCAGATATAAACATCTCTTTGATATCCCCAGAGCCAAAATGAATCTGTGTAAACACTCTATGTAAATAAAGGGACCTAGTCTATGGAACTTACTCCATAATGAATTGAAAAGCTGTCCAACTTTTGCCTTATTCAAAAATAAAACCAAAAAGTATCTGATTTCTTCTTCATAGTCTTCTACCTAGAGCTTTATCTTCGCACTGTTTCTAGTGCTACCCATTCCTCCAATATTTGTACCTAAGCCATATTACTTTACCATTGTAATCTTAGATAATCTGATAATATGTTGTTGTACTGAGTGCATATTCTACTGCATTATTCCTTTTAATGATCCTCATATTGTGCTTCAGTGAACTAATGTATAACCCTCTTCCTAATATACCTAGTAATCCTTGTTCATTATTGTGTATTATTATAATCTTCTTTTAGTCAAATTTTTTTGCAATGTACCTGTAATTTTTTTTTTTCAATATAATGTAATTTTTCTACTTAAAATCATCTGTACCTGTAAAGTAAAGCTGTAAAGTACCTGTTAAATTTTTTTTAGTCAATTTTACTGTTAATTATCTAAAAATTATCTGTTAGTTTAAGGACTTGCCCAAACGCTATGAGTGCTAGTGGCTTTACAATTTTTTTTTTTTTTAGATAAATACAAGAGTTCTTATATTCTTGTACAGCCACTAGTACGCGTAGCGTTTCGGGCAGGTCCCTGGAATACGATCCCCGCCGCGAAGAATCGTTTTACAACCAAGTACTCATTTTACTGTTGAGTTAAACAGAGGCTACAGTTAAGGATTTGCGCCCAGTAAATCCTCCCAGCCAGGATACGAACCCATGATAAAGCGCTCGCGGAACGCCAGGCGAGTGTCTTACCACTAGATCACGGAGACTGGTGGAAAAACATAGAACTTAAGTTCTATGTTTTCTGTTAACCCCCAATGTACCATATATATAGTATATATATATAATATATATAATAATATAAATAAACAAGCAATCAGTCTGTTCAAAGAATCTCAATCAAGTCTCAATCAGCTGTTCTGGTACATAAAACGATAAATGTGATTTCCACTCTTGCTATTTTCGGGCATTTAATGTCATCTAAATTAATTGACCCGCACTACAGACCATCATTCACTCTCTTATAAAACTTCATATTGTGGTATTTGTGTGTTGCTGACGAAGTCTTGGTTGTAGTGTTGATATAAAGCCATTGCTTGGTTACTGACTTTAATACTTATAAATGATACATGAATAGCTGCTTCCAAGCTGGTGCGTCCTGTATTCTCTCTCGTTTACCTCTTGCTCGCGTCTCAGCCGCAGCACATACAAACGGATGGTACCGTTTTCTATGAACACTACATCCCTCCTTTTCTTTAAAAAGAATGAATACAAGATGTCCACCATGCTTGCAGCACAAAGCAAAGTTATTGACACAAAGTAAGTTATTAACATAACAAGAGATGTTGCATACATTTAACATTAATTAAACACAAAGAATTTAAACAACTTAATGTTTACCACTCAGGATTTCAATGTTAAAAATACAAATGCAATGTTAAACAAAAATGAAAGAAACTGTAATACAAAGTTACAAAATATTGAATGAGAGATCTGCATTATTCAAACAATATTAAATTTAGTTTAGCATAATAAGTAAATAATTTGCATTACATAGGAATACAATTAATCATCAAATCGTGTAGGGTGTTTAACATGACGTTTAGGACGAGAGTCCTTAAATACAAGAATATCCCTTGATGAATTGTTTTGTCGGGTTATAACTCATTTTTCATTTCCTTTGTATGACTTTTTACTTCATCATTTTCTACACTAGTTGGAATCACTTTGAAATAAGAAATATTATGTGTTATACTATGATCTCTATTACTAGCTGTTACCATAGTTCCTTTACACTAATCACTTTATATGGTTTTGTATCATACTGCATATCTAGCTTTCCCTCTTTTTTTCTTTTTAACTAGAACAGTGTCTCCAACATTTATGACTTGTTCCTTTGCACGTTGATCATGAGCAATTTTCATTTGCACTTGGCTAGTGCATCCTTCTGAGCGAAATGTTTATCCGTTACCTCGGCTGGCATGACAGGTAGTGTGATCCTCATAGGACGTCTAAATAAGAGTTCACCAGGCGACTTGCCAGTGTTCCATGTGGTGTTGCACGGTAGTTCCTGAGAAAAAGCATACATAGCTTGTGTCCAGGATCGTCCTTCAGCACGAGCACAGGGTACCGCTTTCATGAGAGGTTGCATGAATCTCTCGACTTCTCCATTTGCTTGAGGATGTAGTGGCATCACACGGCGGTGTTTGAATCCAATATGCTCAGCAAAGTTGACAAAGTCTTGTCCATTGAATGGCGGTCCATTGTCCGTCTTGACAACTTCAGGAATGCCAAAGTTTGAAAAGATCTTGTCGAGTTTCGGGATGACAGCCTTTGCAGATGTGGAAGTGATGATTTCTACTTCTGGATAACGTGAATGATCGTGAAGTGTACTCTAGTTTATCAAGTACTGTAATAGTCAACTTGATAATAGTCCATCATGCATGTTCCTTTGCTTGACGATCAATGCCAGGAAACCACACCTTTCTCGTAGCAGCTGTTTGGTCCTAAACAAGACCTTGGTGTCCTTGATGTGCAAGCTTCAGAGCACGCTGCTGGAGAACAGCTGGAATGACGATACGAGTACCTCGCAGCACAGTGTCGCGTTGTTGCGTAACACTTAATTCTGTCTGGATGCGTTCAAGTGCTTTGAATGCATCTTGGTCAACTGCTGAGGGTGGGATGCGTGGAAACTTTTTCTTAGTCAATGCATCCACTGTTGCTTGCAGAGCTGGGTCCTCTAGGGTTGCAGTACAGATTTCATCAAGAGTGAGA
This sequence comes from Procambarus virginalis, assembly GCA_020271785.1. NCBI lineage: Eukaryota > Metazoa > Arthropoda > Malacostraca > Decapoda > Cambaridae > Procambarus > Procambarus virginalis. The sequence goes on from WNGS01164858.1 coordinate 71,405,022, forward strand.
GCCTTGGGGACTGCATCACAGGTTACAGAGTGTACATATTCCTCGGCAACATGCTGATGCTTGGTGATGGTGAAAACTGTTGGCAGGATGTCGACTGATGTAATCAGCGGGATTGCCTGCACACGGCTTGTACTTCACAGTAAAAGTTGAATGGTTGCAGAACGAAGAGCCCATCTCAGTACGAGCTGGTGGTTTGGACTTTGGATTATTGAAGATGGTCTCCACGGTTTGTGGTCAGTGACTATCGTGGTGAAGGGTGCACAAGCAGATACACATCGAAGTGTTCACAGCCCTCATACAAGAGCAAGAGCTTCCTTCTTTGTCTGACTGTATCGTTGCCTCAACATCTGTGAGAGAACGGCTGGCGTAGGCATATACTACTCTGGAATCTGGTTGACGGGTTTGTATTGGGCTAACACAGCACATAACCCAACAGGACTAGCATCCACCGTTAACTCAGTGCTCATTGATGGATCAAAGTACGCAGCAGTCGCATTCTCTACTAGTGCATCTTTCACAGCATCAAATGCATTTTGCTCGATATTGCTCCAGTACCATGATGCATTTATCTTCAGGAGCTCACGTAGAGGCTCGTAATGGTAGCAAAATCTGGAATGAAGCGAGAACAGTAGTTTGCCATTCCCAGAAAACTATGTACTTCAGTGGATGTTGAAGGAGGTGCAGCATTCTTGATTCTGCAACTTTCTTAGGAACTGGAGACAGACTTTGTCACTAAGTACATGTCCAAAGAATTCGAATTTTATGTTGATTGAACTCACACTTTGCTCGGCTTAACGGCAGATTCTTTCTCGTAAGCGTTGCAATGTTGCACGAAGAGCTTTGTCGTGTTCAGCTTGGGTACGGCCATAAATAATGATGTCATCAGACATGTTGTCAGCAGCATTAGGTATATCTTGCAATACCTGGCTGATGATGTGCTGGAATACTTCAGCAGCACTTTTACCAAAACTCAGGCGCTTGTACCTATACAGACCTCGATGTGTCGTAAACGTTGTGATGAAACGACTCTCATCATCAAGTTAAGCTGATGATTTGCCTTGTTTAAATCTAACTTGCTGAATACAGTTGCACCATTCAGGCTANAAAACAATTAAAAAAGATAAAATAATTAACGTGCTGTGCTCGTGATGGAATAATAAAGGATATTTACTGTACTTGTGCACTAGACGTGCTTGAAGTGAACATTGTGGCCACTGATGAATGACTGACCGGGATCAGCCGCACTAAAAAAAACACAAGTCCTGCGTTTTTTCGCTTAAACACTTAAAAATCAAAATTTGTAACTGACGGCAAAATAATTAGTTTTACGTTAATAAACCACTCTAGCGAATAATACAGACACCCAGGACACATATCTGCTTACTTAAATGGAATTTTCACCGAAAAACTGGGTTTTTACTCACTACTGGACTCTGACAATTTTCTGAACTCGGAAAAAAAAATCAATCACTCAAGCATCGCAAAACTCCCTTAACCCTTTAACTGCGCGTCCTATAAATATGACACCCCTCCCCCCTTAGTGCGCAAGAAATAAATTCTCGGGAAAAAATTCTTTTTTGTTCTGAAAGTGTCAAAAAGCCCTCCTTGTATATGGGTATAGCAACGGAATTTCGAAATTGTATTTACTTTGGCTGCTATGGGGTCCGTAAGGTGGCGCGTGATGTCATCATTCCCTGTGCGCCCATGCCATAAGCTCCCGGGGCCGGTGGGGCGCCCGGGGCGGGGCACGCGAGTTGCCACAAATATATTTTTGTTCATTTTTTGCTTATTGTTCCAAATACATTTTATTTGTTTTTACGTGCTAATCCTATGTATAATGAACATGTACACTATATTATGGCAGTAAAACATCCCTACTGTCCAAGGACACTGTATTACGTGTATGACACTTGTGTACACATATGTTGCACATATTTACCATATATCATGCTAATTTATGTATATATACAATCTATTTACAGACTATACACTGTCACACACTATATACATTCACCATCAACACATTCAGAACATCGCGAGTGTGAGCAGCCACACCCAGCCGGCCCTCCCTCACTCCTCCAACATTATATTCGCCAACATTGCTTCTCCCATCATACAGTTATTCACACCAATGTTTCATGTTCATTTACGTATATTTACAACATATGTACACACTATACACTTTCACACACTATATACATTTACCATCAACACATTCAGAACATCGCAAATGTGAGCAGCCACACCCAGCCAGTCTCCCTCACTCCAACGTCTTACTCGCCCACATTGCTCCTCCCACCATACTGTTATTGTTTTTATTACACTGTTTACACATGTTATATATACCTATCTACATGTTTTATTTAATAGAACTATGCAAGTAAGCCGGTATTGTGTCCAAACAGTACAGGTTCCACCATACACTGCATGAGAAATCACACAGCAGACAGCAGACAACACTACGATTACGACGTCACCTCCCTCACCAAAATAGCTCCACTCAACATAAACCTGTTGCTGTTATTACACTATATGCACACACACACCGTATATAACCATGTACATGTGTGTTCCCCATAGCGAACCACGAAGTCGTCTGAGCAAAACAAGAGTGGCTGCCACACACAGTGAGGCTACCTCAATTCTCTCCCTTCCTCCCTCCCTCACCAAAATTCCTCCTTCCACAATACTATGCACAATGCTAATTATAACCACAATCCTGGTCACTAATTTCTGTAAATGAATAATTGACCGTAAGTTTATTTTGAAAAGGAACCTAAGAAGTCGTTTGAAGAATCCTAAATGGACGAAATGCTGTAGTGCTGTGGCTAGCGCTGTGAATATCGTGAACAGCATTGAATCACTGTTATTTGAACATTTTACCCAGTCATTATCACACTCAGGCTCTTCTATAATACTATCTTGGCTAAATAATACAGGTTATATATATATATTATATATATATTATATATATATATATATATATATATATATATATATATTATATATATTATATATAATATATATATATATATATATATATATATATGCCCGAAACGCTATGCGTACTAGTGGCTTTAGGTATTGTATGTACTACCTCTATCTTTAAAACTAACAGAATGTTTGTACTGTAACGCTGCAACTATGTATGTACTGTTCCTAAATAAATTATTATTATTATTATTATTATTATTATTATTATTATTATTATTATTATTATTATTATTATTATTATATTTTGACATTATTAGGCAATGCTCTGGTCACACGCTGAACAGCAGAGCTGTGTTCTCATGCTGCGAGCGCCAGCCTTGGTTACTCACTCACTACTTAGGCTCTCACACCCGGAAATGTGGACCATGATTTTTTTTAAGATGGCGTCTGTTTACAAGAGCCCTGAGGAAGCTGATGTGAACCCCATGTAGCCGTGGGAGTTTCAAATAAAATGTGAAAAATTAAAAAAAACTGAGGCGCACTGCGCACCCGAAGCCTGGGCCTGCAGGCGCGTTGCGCAGTTAAAGGGTTAATTCGACAAAAATGGGTTTTTCGTTCCCAGATATAAATACCTATTGCTTATGACTGGCGATGTACAAAGAACAATACTGACACTTCAGGCAGTCTCAACACTCATTAATTCGATTTTCCGTCAAAATTCGAGGTTTTCACCTCAACTTGACTCTGAAGAAATTCACGACACGATTTTCTCGAAAAATTCACTAAATTCAGCAAAAATGCAATTATCAATGCCTGATGCTTAAGATCAGAATTACGTCCCTTGCACGCATTGGAGAGTAATACTGGCCCTGGAACACACACAAGACACGAAAATTCGAATTTTCACCTAAATGTCCTATTCTAGCCCAAGCTGGACAAGCAAGAGATTTTTCTACCTACGTTTCCAACGAAAAATTTTCCTAAGTCTAAAAATCCTAAATTCTACCGTCCAACTGGTAAAGCTAGAAAAATATCACTCGCATTGACTAGGGAATCCTAATGATACCCGGATCATACCCGTGATCCTCGACTACAAATTAATCAAAGTTAACGACTTTCCTGACGTGGACTTAGCCGAAAATCTATCCCAAAATACACTTTGAAATTTTTCCACGAACTCGATCAAACATTGACAGCAAAAAAAAAAAATCACTATCCCTTAACAACATAAACTCACTCACTGTAACGATGGTGACCGACATGTAGTCCTAAGTCCAGAGGATTAACTACGCTCTAGAATGCACACCTCTGACTTAGACTAATTCAATAGGGATAGAAATAATAATTTTACAGACTTAGCCTATTTACAAGGAAGAATACCGAACGCTCGGGAAAATTTATAACACAGGGTACTGAATTGTGGGGAAAACTCTAATAACTAGAAACACAAATACGAGGAAATATGTTATATAAATTTAACTATACTTAATTAAAGAGTCACTTGCCTTAATCCTATAATCGCTCCTACCGGCTCACCGTACCGCGTCTAGCCTAGGGGTCATGACCACCTAGATTCCAACAGAGCAGCATGCTGCTTTTGGCAACAATTATACTAGAAACGACTCAACTTCCACTAAGTGTGCGATCACTTAGTCGTTGAATCGATGCTAGGTAGTATACTAGCCAGTCCCTCGGCAGCCGCAACCACCTTCACGAGTTTACCATTTTTCCTAGCGTTTTTGGGTCATCTAATAACGCCCTCGGATAAATTTCCTGGTGTCCCACAGATAAATCCGTCCAGACAGCCCACAAGGAACTGTTGTGGAGAGTATGGTGGCTCCCAACACCTCTGAGTCAATTGCAATGGGGTCAACTATGGTACCCAGTCCAATAAATCCGGAGCGGTCTCCTTACCCAATAAATCTTAACAGCCTAACTTAATACCTAATCCTTAATCGTATCAGCCCCTCACGACCCCAGAATTCGCAAACCCCCCTCAATCGCACTGTTGTGGGGCTCACTGCTAATCCTGGCTCGTGGGCCCACGGCTGGCCTCCCTAGTAAGGCCGGCCACACACGTGCAGTTTTAACTGACAGTTATGACTGTTCAGTTATAACTGTCACAGTTCAAACTGACGTCAGTTAAAAATGAAATGCACACACACACACAGTTCAATCCCTCAGTTTTACCATGGATTCCGAGGAGTACGATCTTGCCGCTCTTGGTGTATTCTTTGTAATGCTACAAGCAAATAGAAAAAAGAAAACTAAGAAGCGTAAGCAGTGGTGCAAAAAGTGGTTACTAAGGCGAAATCAATGTTCTGATATTCAAGCAGGTCGTAATACCAAAGTACCGGCTTGTAGATGCTGTCTGTAGATGCTCCAGACTTCTTTGATGCCTCAACCTTCTTTTTCTCCTTGCGATAAGCGCTTCTCAAACTATTAATTTTCATCAAGACTGACTTCTTAGTGGCACCAGGCTCAAGTTCCTCCAACTTCTTTACTAATTTGCTATAGGCAACATCTTTCTTTGTGCGGTCATGATACTCTTCACTTTTAACTTGCCACAGGCAAGGTTCAGATCGATAGAGTTCAATGAATTCAACAATCACTTGGTTTTGTTTACGTGCCATCTCAAACTGCACTCACCGCTACCACCTGTAGAAATGAGAAGTTGAGAACTGTACAGTTACGAATCCCCACACACGCTCAGTTCAGTTACTCCTTTCAGTTAAAAATATGGAACATTGCATTTGTCGCAGTTTAACTGTACAGTTCTGTTGAACTAACGAAATGAGCAACTGAGATACCCACACACGTGCAGTTTTAACTGACAGTTTTAACTGAACAGTTTTAATTAAGTTGAACTAACGAAATGAGCAACTGAGATACCCACACACGTGCAGTTTTAACTGACAGTTTTAACTGAACAGTTATAACTGTCAGTTAAAACTGCACGTGTGTGGCCGGCCTTACTCGTCCTTTACCCCTACCCGTATTCTATTTACTCTGCTTATATACCAAGGGACCCCAGAATGCTCTAGCCGAATCCCACGCCAGGTGGTCCTAGCCGTTCGAACGGCTAAGATTCTACAGCCTTGTGACTAGGTACTAGTTTCCTAGCAAACTCGAGAATCTCCTTCTGCTGCCACCACCAGACCATTAAAACCAGAAGCGCCAATTAACCGGGGTCTGGACTGATTAATCACTCAGTAAAACCTTGAGGCTTGATCCCCAATTATTTGGAAAAGGAGGGAAGAATCTAAGTTAAGTGTGGGAAATTATAGCAAACAAAGGGGTAACTGAACTCTTATGCTTTGTTAGGCTTGCGGCCCAACCAAAACTCAGACTCGTGGAGACCACGTGACAAGGACATGAGAAACATGAAATGGAAATAATAAAATGCAAATAACAAGCTAAATATTTATTAATTAAATGCAAAATCTAAACAAAACTAAATAAAATCACTCCCTATACTTAAAACTCCCTACGAGGCATGAGATGAACTATTTTCCTATGCAAAACTGTAACCAACTATACCTTGTACTCCGACCAGTTGTTGTTCTACTGATCTATTTAGGGAGAGGGTGAGAGTGGATGACCTCCCCGAGTCGTTGACTGGCCCACCCTGCATCTCCCTCACTCTGCCTTCCTCACAACTGGTCAGAGCTAGGGGTATTCCTACACCAGGTTTTACTAAGTTTATTAGCAGGGTTTAAGGTGAACAACTAATCTCTGTTACACTGAACAACCCAGATGGTTGAACTCTTTTAAACTGAGGGTAATTGCACAGGCATCTTAGGGAAAGGCTATTTCCAATTACAAAATGGCTATTTGACCTTTGAGAATTACTAAATGTGGAAGGCTTTGGTGACCCATGACCCCCCCGGGTCGCCAAAATTGCTCCGCATCTGAGACTAGTCCTTAGCTAGTGACGTCACTGATGGTGACTTACTCAGTATTCCGACAATTGAGGATACTCTTTGATACTTTAAAAAGGAATACTATTGAATACAATTTGAATGAAAACTTGAATTTCTCTAAATTACTGAATTCTGTAAAATACTTCATTATACGTTGCTTAAGACAAGGCGCTGGTTATTTTGTGATCTAAACCGCTAATCCCAAGGGAAATGCCCAGTGCTCCCGAGTCAGGTCACTACCGCTTGACACCAAACTTTCCACCCCCATAGTCTATGAGAAACCATACTGAATAATTCCTACAACAAACTTAGTTTGTTACACAATATTGAATGTTTTTCTGAAAAGATCTCTGTATGCTGTCTGTGATTGACAGTCTGGCGGTTGTTTCAATAAGTTTTGCTGTTATGGTGGCTATTCTTTGTTTCATCCTGTTTTTTAATGCTGGTAAATTGGTTTCCATTCTAAGGTTCTCTCTACGCATCCATATAGGTGCTCCCAGCATTGTTCTGAGAGCATTATTTTGAGACACATCCAGTTTCTCCCATTGGTTATCACTGAGGGATGTAAGAGCAGGAGCAGCATAGTCAATGAGTGACCTAACTGCTTGAACGTAGTACATTTTGAGTACTAGTAGAGATGCACCCTCTCTAAGACTGATCAGGGAGCGCAAAGCTGAGTTTCTGGCTTTACAGTGTTGCCGAAGATATTCAATTTCTTGAGTGAATTTCAACTGGTTGTCTATTATGACTCCGAGGTATTGAAAAGAGGTAACCAACTGAATTTCATGTCCTTGTTTTGCGAGTTTGATATCTTGAGTTCTCATTTTAACGGCCATAGCTTTCGTTTTATTGCTGTTTATTTTCACTGCTATGCGTTCCGCTTCCCTGCTGATAATATGTAAGCCATTTTGTGCATGGTTTCTTGCGCCTTTGCCATTGATGATGACCACAAAGTCGTCTGCATAGTTAAGAAGTTTGGCTTTTAATAGCTTGAGCTTCATGAATTGTTCCATGAGACAGTTGAAGAGGAAGGGGCTTAGTATTCCTCCCTGCGGAGTTCCGTTTTTCAACCTCTTTGAGGTCGATGTTTTTCCTTGGAATTGACTTTAGCGTCTCGGTTAAGCAGGCTTCCTTTGGTAAAAGCAAGAATCTGTCCTTTGATTTCCTTATCCACAAGGCAGTACAGTGTAGCTGGAGCACTCGAAGGCTTTTTCAAGACCTAGAAAAATAAGGATTCCAGGTTTGTCATTGATTTGATCCAGGAGGAAGGTAAGGCATTCTGTGTTTCCAACACCTTTTCTGTAAGCAAACATATTTTGGTGTAGTGGATTGGCTTTCCATTCAATTCGATTAAGGGCCACTCTTTCTGCAGTTTTGGCCAGACAGCTTGTTAATGAGATGGGTCTTGGATTTCCTGAATCTTTAGGTTTTGGAAAGGGAACTATAATTGCACTGTTCCAAGAGAGTGGACGAGTTCTTGTCACCCATACTCTGTTGAAGAAATTCAAGAAGGCTTCTTCACACTATTCTCCTAGCTTGGCTAGCGTGTTGTAAATGATTTTGTCCTCGCCTGAAGTTGTATTTTTAGTTTTCTTTGTAGCACTTCTGAGTTCTTTCAGAATGAAAGGTTGGTCTAGTTCGTCAGGTAAGGCTAAAGCATCATCTATTTTTTTCCATCTTGCTGCTTGAAGTCTTTGTTGGTGAGTCAGAGTTGCTTGAGGAAGTTGAGTGGAACTGGCTCTTGAAGCAAATAGATTTGCTAACCTTTCTGCTTCTTTCTCTGGACGAACATGATGCGGCGGAGCAGGAGGCGATTTTCGTTGTTGCTTTTGTTCGCTTCTTGTAAGCCACGCAGGAGTGAGACACCTGATCGGCAGGGGGCGTCCCGAACCCCTCGCCGAAACAGATCGAGAACTCCCCCCCCCCTTACACGCGGCTGCGGATAACCAGCAATGGGTGTCACCGAGCCGACACCCCCAACCAAGTGTGGCTCGGGCAAGAACAGGTCCATGACGCCGAACCACTCCCGCCCAAAGATCGACCGTCGAGGCAATACCCCCAGGGGGCGCCCGTCAGTAGGCCGAGGCAGAGGGAGCGAGTGGCAAAATGGAGAGAAGAGTTGGTCAAGAGGAAGAGGAAGGAGGCCCCCCGGAAAACCTGGACTCCTTCTACATCTGGGCGAACTCTGTGCACCCGAATCTGAGGTTCTCGGTAGACAGGCATAACCAGGAACTAAACTTCTTAGACACGACGGTTTCCATCAACTCTATGAGCAGACAGCTAGAGACAAAGGCTTACTTTAAGCCAACAAACTTGCATACTTACCTGCAGTATGACTCTAGCCACCCCCGACCTCTCAAGAACTCACTCCCGTACTCCTTAGACCTCAGGTTAAAGCGAATCAATTTCCCAAAAGTGGTGAGTTTTCTGTGAGAAGAAAACGTAATCCTAAGGGTTGCGTCTAACCGACCAAGCTGTGCGCGCACGAGAGGGGTATATAAATGAGGGCCCGCGGACCCGACGACCTATGTTTCGCTGCCCTCCGGAGCCGCTTCACATACAAAATGCCCACCCTCCTCCCTGAATCCTCTGCATCCCCTGTTTCCTTTTTCAAGGAATGACACTCGGGCGACACTTTTGTTCTGTCTTGCTACGCATTTGTGTTATCTTTGAGGGGTGCTGCGCCCAATGTGATAAGCCAAGACATATTACCAAGAAATGTCATTAGTGTAAATGCAAATAATGCAACTTTCAGTTACTAATTATAGATGTAACTATTAATCGTAAATGAGTTATACACTATCATTATAACGGCTATTCACTAATATTGTTTCAAGATAATAATTTATTGTTATTCACTAATCTTTATTTGCCACATAATTAATTATTATCCACTTAAATTATATATTTTAGTTGTAATAATTAGTTATTAAGATTCATCATATTTAATGGTTATTCTTATAATTAATTATTATTATTATAATTATTTATTTATTAATATTATTAAAATACGCAAGTCCCCCACTCTGAGCACGTTTTCTTCCAACCGCAGAAAATACAATCTTTGGTATTATAAATAAATAAATAAATGTTTATTTAGTTAAGGTACATACATACAAGAGGTTTTACAAAAATTTATAGATTTATAGATAGAGCTAGTACATACAATGCCTAAAGCCACTATTACGCAAAGCGTTTCGGGCAGGAAAAACATTAAAGACTAAAACTTAATACTAATTGAGATTAAAGTATAAAATGTGTTGAGAACAATTAAAAATAACAAAAATAATAAAAAAGGTGGGTACATGGCACAAAAAGCAGCACAAATACAATTAGGTCAACAAACAACGTAGTTTAAAAAAACAGACATGGAGTGACAATATAGGGGTAAGGTAGGTTACACGGAATTTATTAGGTAGTGCTTAGTTTTTATCTTAATAAAAACACAAAGTGAGTAGATTTTCGTGAAATCATTCAGTTTCATGAATATCTGAATATAATTTGTAGCCTTGTCCATCGCTACTTAAATTTTTTGTATTACAGCGTGTATATGAGGTGCCAGCAAGATTCTCATCAGTCGTGTTATTTACCTCGAGTTCTTTCTCTATGGGGATTCCGTGACCACGAGGACGAATGATGAACTGGCGTTAGAAATCGTCTTACAGCTAAGACACATTTTTTCGTACAAATTTATTCAATTTGATTATTGATTTTATATAATTCATATAGCATTTTCCATTGAATAATTATTGCCAGATTTGGTAATTAATGTTTATGCTCTAACTGAGCTCAGTATTCATGCTCAGTGATTAATGATCATGATTTGATTATCATATATTTGAATATATTGTAGTTAGATTTACCATGTTATTAATACCACAATGAACTAGTGACGAACCACACTGGTTCCTAGATATATATGAACTTCTAGAAATAACCCCCCAATGTTGATATGTGAGGCTTTGACTTTAATTAATAATTACAGTCTTCATTTATTTCAAGTGATTATTCATTAAATGAGTTTCCATAGACACTGGTTCTCTAGTGTCATTCAAATGATCACTTTTATTTGTTTTCCCTCTTTTTGTCAAAAGTGGGTGGTCCTTCGAGTTATTTCCATACAATAATTAAATAATTTAATTTCTGAGTTCAAGCCCCAGATACCCAAAATTTTGGTGTCTTCGAACTGGATACCAATTAATATTTAACTATATCGGTTCTCAAGCACCAACACAACAATTTGATCCTTTTCGAACCGGATAGATATCAATTAATATTAAACTATATCAGTTCTCAGACCAGAACAACATTTTGGTCTTATCGAACTGGATACATACCAATTACCATTAAACTATATCCGTTCTCAGAAACCAAAACAACATTTTGGTCTCTTAGAACTGGATACAATCCAAGAAATTATTACAACTAGTCCTGTACTAATGAGTAGTACATACATTATACAGTTTTGTGCTGACCCTACCAAGGGTGGGATTCAACATTACAGTAACTCTGATTAGAGTGCTTCCATATTAATTATTTGTGTATTCATTATTTTTGTGTGTGGTTTTGAGTGTTGCTGTATGATCACCATTACATCTAATGGTGATAATGATGGGCTAGCCGGACGAAAGTTAATGGTGACATGCAGACACCACTCAAAATCTTTAGCTACATACTGTTAGGTAGGGACATTTAGCCTCAAAGTGAGGTAGAGTTTAATTTAGCCAGAATTCAGGCTATACTCAGTATTACTTATCAACTAATGAACAAGCATCCCAGCTTCATTAGTAATATTCAGTGAAGTCCTATGAAATTTGGACTTAAAGCTAACATGGCTACTCCTGAGCAATTAAGGAGAACCTATATTGGCCTTAAAGGCCATTTAACTAGACTAATTAATAAGTCTGATGGCTTGTCTAAGGCAACTCCCATTGATTACTATCTACTAGAATCATCAGTGAGAGTAGCTAATATTAAATTTGATCAAGTTAAATCTTCAAGTCAGTCTTATCTTAACTCACTGAATGCTACTGAAACTGATCTTGAAGAACTAGATCAAATTATAGCAAATATTTCCCAGTATGAAGATGAGACTCAAGATGAATTTGATATACTATCCAGTATAGTAAAACATCAATCCAATACAAATACTACTATGTCTCAATCCAGTAATCAATTACCTGAGGTTCGTCTACCTACTTTAGACTTACCTACATTTGCAGGACTGGATGAAGAAAATTGGGACACATTTTGGACTTCATTTGAAGTTCATATCCATAACAGGTCTTATCTTGACTCAGTTTCTAAATTTTCATACCTGATTAGTCTTCTCAAAGGGGAAGCTAAAAAGGTTATAAATAACCTAGCTCTCACTGAGAGTAATTATGTGGAAGCTATAAAACTGCTGAAGTTGAATTATTGCAACAAGGAGTTAAGTATAGCTAACCTTTATTACCAATTGCTAGATCTGAATGCACCAAGTAACAGACCAGACTCACTTCAAGGCTTCAGACTAGAAGCAGAGTCTCTAGTGAAGGCCTTAGGTACTAAAGTTGATGTACCAGCCTCAGAATGGTCAATCAAGTTACTTTTGCAGAGGAAATTGCCTCAAAATATTTTAGCAGAAATCTGCTCACATTATAAAACCGAGTTTCTCACTCTCGAGCAAATATTCGAGGGGCTGAGAATAACAGTTAACAGGTTGAAGACTCATGATAAGATTAAACCCGAGTCTAAATCACCTAACATTGACATCTCAGTCAAACCCAAATTAACTTTGAATAAATCCAATAAATCTAAGCCTAAGACTACTCCATCCATTGGAAAAGGGAGTGGTAGTGTAGGTATTTATACTGTATCTCCCTCTGACACTGCAACTGATGTGTCTACTAAAAGGACAAATTCAGTCAGAGAGAGAAGGTGCCTGTTCTGTGATCAAGAACATCTCACCTACAAATGTACTGTTTATCCTAACTTTAATACCAGGATTAAACAACTTCAAGAATTACACAGATGCACCAAGTGCATGGGTTCTCATGAACCCAGTAAATGTGTTGTGCAGCTACGGTTATGCAGTAGATGCCACAAAGGTGTACATCATTATGCCTTATGTAGAACAATTTCTACCCAATCTGTGACACCTGGGAAGAATTCTATGAATTCTACCACAGTACAATATTGCAAGGTACATCAAGAAATAAGTGTACTTGCTACTGAGTCAGGCAATAATACCACTCTGCCTACAGCTCAACTCAACTAATAGANTTAAGCACCAATTGTATTGACTAATGTACGTCTTGTAACCTTTAAGACATAGATAGACAAGACATAGATAAATGAGTGAATAATACTGAGTGACTAGGTGAAGTGTCTGGCAATCCACTACTCCACCTGTTTAACAAGTCATTCCTATGTGGAGTGTTGCCCACACAATGGAAACATGCAATAATGGTCCCAATACCGAAACCCAATGACACTGGCAATTACAGACCTATCAGTCTCAGGTAATGCATTTGGAAGATGCTTGAAAGGATCATCCTAAACCGACTATTGCACAAAATAGGCAGGTTAGGGGTGGGGGTCAATGGATTTGTTAAAGGATGGAGCACAGCAAACTGTGTAGTTAATTACCTAGCTAATGATACAGCTACATCGTGTAGGATTACTACAGTAGAAAGGGATATTAAATATATTAAATTACCATTTTATGGCACTATTAGTTTTTCTGTAAGGAGTCGTTTGAGGAAAATGTTGCAGCATTGTTATCCTCAAGTAGACTTTAGATTTATTTTTGTCAACACTAATACCATAGGCGCTTATTTTAAATTTAAAGATAAAGTGCCTACCCCCCTGTGCTCTAATATCGTATATATGTATAATTGTTCCAGCTGTAATGCTGGATATATCGGGAGTTCCATTCGGAACTTTAAGATTAGGATACTTGAGCACCGGGGAGTTTCTTTTAGGACTGGATTACCATTGTCTAAACCAGCATTTTCGGAGATTAGAAACCATTGTTATGAGTTTAATCATTCTCTGCTGGAATCTGATTTTAAAATTTTGGACACTTGTATAAATGGCCAGTCAGATTTGAGAGTAATGAAATGCTTATATATAAAGGAGCTGCGGCCTCTGTTAAATAGCAACCTTTCGGCTGTTCAATTGTACACTGTGTAGTGCACAGTAGGCCCTGAAAACAAACGGAACGGCCTACCCGAAACGTCGTAACATAAAATGTTGTATATGTTTGCTAATTTATTATTTGATAAATGATTATTATTAATTTACGACGACTATAGAGGTTTCCCATTAGTTAAATTACTGTAGTCTGACTAAATGCTACTACAAAACCTATATAAATCCTGGGAAAGTCACAATGACCAGCGACATTAAAGCATAAAGGGTTAAATAGTAACAGGCAACTGTCGGCGAACGAAAAATTAATTTCCAAATTTATTAGATGTTTTCCTAAATATAAAGATCGATAGGCTGGAATTTTCTGAATTATGGCCTAATTAAGGCAAAAATATATATATTTTTACTTGAAGAACAAATATCAGAGCATAGTCAGTGAGTTATAGAATAATAAGAGTGTGGTATTTCATTGTATAACAAGAGATAGTCCATGGAAGCGATAATAGACCTAGTTTTACACAAAATAACGTTGAAAAACAGCCGTAGACTCAAACGGCAAATGTTGACGTTCTTTTTAAGAGGACAGGTTGCGGTGTGACCAATCAAACGGCTGTCTAAAATAGGTTTATTATTACGGCGCAATTTGTCGGCAGTAGCCGGGGCAGGCGCACCGGAATGCGCCTGGAGAATGCGAGAATTTCTTGCACCAGAATGGGACCCTCGATATAATTGTTGAGTGTGCGAACGTTGGTTAGTCGCGTCATGTATTTCAAATTGGCATCGCGATTCAAATACACATTGTAATCATTTATCAGATCGGGTATAACGGGAGCTTCACGACCAACCCATCTAAGTTTAAAGCAGCCGAATTTTTCCAGAGTACACTTGTAATTCCTTAAGCTAGAAGGGTTAAGTAACAGTCGCCTTTTAAGCTGACGTGGTTGTCCTCTTACAGTGTCTCTCTCACTCTCCTCATTTTGATTCTCTTCAACGAATGTAATAATTTCTCTTTGTGTACGTGGATTAAGAACAGGACGGTTGAATTCTTGTTTTATTCGTTCTAAGTCACTGTTATTCAAAAATTTACGAAATATTTTATTAATAAAATTGTCATCCATTTTTTATCTAGTAGGAAAAATTTAATAACGGACTAAAAATAAAATAAGATGTATTTCTAATTTAAAAACAAAATATAGAATATTAAATGACTGAAGCATTAGTACAAGAAACTGACCGGGGTCTTCAACCCTTGCTTCGTCTCTCTCAGACTTTGGGTGAAGAAAGTAGGGGATTTACTACCACAAATAAATATTTGGCTGATATATCCAGAGATATTGAAGGTTCAAATCTTAAAGCTAAAACCTTTATTGCATCCGTCCATGACAACCTTCACCTAAAATCTTATAGTCAGTCCAAAGAATTTATAAAATCTCTTTTACACGGAGAATACGATTCTCCTCTTCTAAATGCAGAAGAAAATGAAGCTCTGAAACAACACTTATCTTCGAAATATTCATTTGAACTCTATAAAGCACATGTTGACAGAGTAAATAAGCTGGCTCAGGAACTGGGGTTTGAAAATGAAACACAATTTCGGAAGTTTATAGGAAGTAATCCTTCACTGAAAGATAAAACATTAGTCCGTATTTTTAAAACCATGGGCAAATGGGCTGATGAAAATAAAAGTTTTATTTTCTTAACTGGGCTAACATTAGGCATATTAGTACCTTATCTACAAAAATATAATCGAAAGAATAGTGGTTGTTTTAGAGATCGTGTGGGACAAGCATCTCAATCCTTACAGATAGAAGTTTATTTAAACCGATTTTGTCAATTCGCTACCAGTCCAGCTGACCACATCAGTGACACAATACTGGAAGACGTAACTCGTCCTTTATCTAACGCACGTGCATGGGACTGTAACTTTAATACACCCAGTACTACTGAAACCCAAAATATATTAAGTTTAGGATGTAATGGAATATGTAATCCTCATAACTATAATTTGCTCATACCGTTTGTCCAGGGAGGATATATACCTGTTGATTTTAAGGAAACATTTTATATGTATAGTTGTGAACAGGGTACGTTTTTGCGAAATGTTGCTGAAGTACTAGGTGATGGTGTTGGTCAGGTCGTTCAAGGTATCGGCCAATCTAATGTGTTGCAGTTTATACCGAATTCATTGAAAAAAATGGGATGGATTATACTGATACTAATTATAATAACAATATTTGCTGGTCTAATTGTAAAACTTATTGTTCAAAAATTATAAGTATAAACCCATTAATCAATGCTTTGCTTTGGTTCAAACCAGCATATATTTGATATTTTTTTAAATAGTTTTTATGAATTTATTATAACTAAAAAACAATAGAAAAAAAAGTAGCAATGGGATTAATACGAATTTTAGTTGCTATAATCCTAATTGTAATCATTATAATAATTGTTCATTTACGCGGAAAACGTATCAATGTCAGTAAGTCTATCAGACATGATCCGATACCAGAGTCCTCCAATGTATATCAAGAAACATACCAATCCACCAACAGTCAAACAACAAAATTTTCTGAACTTCCTCATGAAACAACATTACAATCAACCATCAGTCCAACAACAACAAAGTTCTCTGAACTTCCTCAAGATATAACATTACCATCCACATCACTCCAACAACAACAACAGAGTCCTCTGAAGTACCTCAAGACACAACATTACCATCCACCATCAGTTCCACAACAACAACAGAGTCCTCTGAAGAATCTAATATAGTCATCCCAAAGTTGGAATCATTATTCTCCCCATTTATCAGAGATATAAATACCTATAAAGGTCTCGTAATTATTCCTAAACCACCAGTTTTCTATAATCCTATAAATAGAATCGAAAGTGAGAAAACAATCATTAAGCCTTTTAATAGCTTCCTTCTAAATTATAATAAAATCCCCATGTATTTATATAATAATACCGTCTCATTTAACGCAAATTATGTATGGCAAAATTCTAGTTACGACAAGGGATATTATACAAAAAATCCAACTACTTTAATATTTCCTTGGAATATTCATGATTTCAAACCTAATGTTTATACAGATCAAAGTGAAATACAAGATGTCACATTACAGAACCATATAAATGCAGTACGTGCAAAATCACACAATGAAAGAAAAAATTCTACATTGACAAATTGTGGATATCATGCACGCATGCAGCAAGTCAAGATATATTTATTCAGGGATTCTTTAAGTATGATTTTCCAATTAAAGAATATTCGTTACCCCCATTTGTGGTAATGAAACTTAATAATGAAACTTAAAACTTAAATACGCAAAACTGCTCTCAGTGACTTCCTATCTGCCTGTGTAACATGTTGCAAATCAAGTGCCGAAATTAACTTCTCTACATCTTCTACGTAACGTGCAACATTTTTCGTCTCATACTGTAATTTTGATGGTGTTTTATTTTCTGTCATGTTTAATGCACTACATTGTGCTGTGACAGTTGGCGTCTCAGCTGACTTATGGTGAAAGATTTCTGTGTCCTCCACCATAGTTCCCTGAGATCCCCTATCACCTGCCCTGAAGCGAAAAGTCTTATGTGAAAGGTACCTGGTTGGATGTGACGTCCCACAGCTACTTTAATAAATTTAACAGAATGTGGTGGGCAACTCTGTTTGGTCAATGCATGCAATGCACATGACCTCTTGACGGTGTCTGGAAGAGACTTAAAAATCAATTTCGGATAGTGCGCATTATATTTTTGCTTTCTCTTAATTGAAGCTACAACTGGGGGATGGTCGATCATCTCCACTGAGTAGGAAGTCTGTCCCAACTGCAACCTGCAGTTCCTAGCCCCCTTTCTGAGCAGACAAAGAGTAATCAAACCGCGACAGAAAATCAGTCCCCATTAAGATGTGACCAGGAAAATCAAAGTTCTCTACGATCGTACATGTGTGAGGTTGCAATTCCCCATCAATTTCAAAATTAACGGTATCCTGACCCACGATCTCAATCTTTTCCCCATTGACTGCTGTTAATGTCTTTGCGCTACGTTTAAGATGTGCATATTTAAAATCGCTGAAGACTGACTTTTTAACTAGAGTTGCCTGGCTTCCAGTATCAACAAAAACTGTCAATCTCACACCTTCCACTTTCACTTCAATAGTAGGCCTACCATCACTAGAGGCCTTCTTTCATTCTTTCGTACTAACAACTGGACAATCCCTCTGTAGGTGTCCGCGCTTCTCACGGGAGTAACAAGCCCGCGGTTCCTTGTTTGTACCCCGCACAGGGTGGTCCCAACGTGCAGCTGTGGTCTGCTTTCTGCCTGATGAACCCGCGCCACAGTTATTCGTCTTTTCCCCCCTCGGCTTTACGCACCGCCTCAACGTATGGGGACGACTGAGCTCCAGTCCTCTCTGTTCACATCTCTATGTCTAAGACTGTGGCGACATGTTGGACGAGTTCCTTAAAACTTAACAACGCTCCCTCTGCAGACATAAACGGCCCCATGGCAGGAGGTAACGCTCTGCAGAACAACTGTTTAGCTAATCGCTCTGCCTGACTCTCATTGAACCTCAGCTCCTTTGTAAGATCGTCAACCCTACTCATTATCAGCGTCCCGAAATCTTTGAGGGTGCTGCAGGCATCCCACATAAGTGACTAAAGGTAAACCTGAGCTTCATCTGCAGACACTTTCTCCTTGTATCTGTCCCTTATCGCTTGGACAAACTGAGGCCATGTCGTCAGGTGCCGAAACTCTATCAACCTCGCCAATGGACCGGCTACGTCCACGCAAACCCCCATAGCGAGAGTAATTTTCAGACAATCATTTGGTACAACCTCCAGCATTGTTGGAAATTTCCAACACTTATCATCTATTATTATATTATAATAAATTACCATTACCTTACTAATTGCAGTAGTTCTTAACACCACTAACCGTAGTGTTAATATAATTTAATCTGAGCATATTGCTGATAATATGACTCCTGATCATGTAAAATCGAGAGTTATTAATTGAAATTATTGAGTAACAGTTTTTATTCTGTTACGATCGAATGCTCTGGAGAAGTATAAATATCATCTCCATTTCTCGCTAGAGATCATGTATCGAGAATATGATAATTATTAAATCCCTATAATTCCAACCCAGTTCGTATTATTGCATTTCATCCGTAATTGCGCGGAAAAGAATAATTCGTGTTTAATAATTTCCGTGGTGAATGCGAGAGCGGGGAGGGGGAAGGCGGCGACGCCATTACTCAAGAAGGCTGGGTCACGAGGTAGCGTTGGTGAGGCACATGGTAGCTGCTGGGAGGTCTTATTGACAAGAATTACGTTGACACCCAGTTAATAAGTGAATATTACTTGCCTATGTGTTCTCTAGTGCCTCGTCAGTTAATAACGCGTCGACAATAGGAGCCAGGACTCATAATTAAGTGTGCACAGCAGTGAACATTGGAGGCCGGCTGACGCGATTTCGGCAGACTTCAGTATTCAATACGCTCAGCTAAGTATATAATTCAGGGCGATGCATCACTCGAGATTGTATATTTATGAGTAGTCTGTCGTTAGGAGGAGAGATTAAGGCCAATATAGGTTCTCCTTAATTGCTCAGGAGTAGCCATGTTAGCTTTAAGTCCAAATTTCATAGGACTTCACTGAATATTACTAATGAAGCTGGGATGCTTGTTCATTAGTTGATAAGTAATACTGAGTATAGCCTGAATTCTGGCTAAATTAAACTCTACCTCACTTTGAGGCTAAATGTCCCTACCTAACAGTATGTAGCTAAAGATTTTGAGTGGTGTCTGCATGTCACCATTAACTTTCGTCCGGCTAGCCCATCATTATCACCATTAGATGTAATGGTGATCATACAGCAACACTCAAAACCACACACAAAAATAATGAATACACAAATAATTAATATGGAAGCACTCTAATCAGAGTTACTGTAATGTTGAATCCCACCCTTGGTAGGGTCAGCACAAAACTGTATATTGTATGTACTACTCATAGTACAGGACTAGTTGTAATAATTTCTTGGATTGTATCCAGTTCTAAGAGACCAAAATGTTGTTTTGGTTTCTGAGAACGGATATAGTTTAATGGTAATTGGTATGTATCCAGTTTGATAAGACCAAAATGTTGTTCTGGTCTGAGAACTGATATAGTTTAATATTAATTGATATCTATCCGGTTCGAAAAGGACCAAATTGTTGTGTTGGTGCTTGAGAACCGATATAGTTAAATATTAATTGGTATCCGGTTCGAAGAGACCAAAATGTTGGGTATCTGGGGCTTGAACTCAGAAATTAAATTATTTAATTATTGTATGGAAATAACCCGAAGGACCACCCACTTTTGACAAAAGAGGGAATATAACTAAAATTGATCATTTGAATGACACTAGAGAACCAGTGTCTATGGAAACTCATTTAATGAATAATCACTTGAAATAAATGAAGACTGTAATTATTAATTAAAGTCAAAGCCTCACATATCAACATTGGGGGGTTATTTCTAGAAGTTCATATATATCTAGGAACCAGTGTGGTTCGTCACTAGTTCATTGTGGTATTAATAACATGGTAAATCTAACTACAATATATTCAAATATATGATAATCAAATCATGATCATTAATCACTGAGCATAAATACTGAGCTCAGTTAGAGCATAAACATTAATTACCAAATTCCCTGCAATACCTCAAATCTTACCTTACTGACAGGCTCCAGTATGTTTCTGTGAATAATTCAATTTCTTCCACTCTACCCATCAACATCGGTGTTCCTCAGGCAGCATACTTGGCCCTCTCCTCTTTCTCATCTCCAATAATGACCTTAAAAATGTCTTTCAACACCTCCAACCAATTCTATTTGCTGACGATACAACCTTCATTTACTCCAGTCCTGACCCCCCTTGCTCTAAATGCCACAGTAAATACTGAGCTAAATAAAGTCCATCTTTGGCTAACTGCCAACAAACTCACCCTTAACATTGACAAAACTTTCTATATTATGTTTGGCAATAAATACTCTAATCAAATAAATCTCTAGAATAAACAATACCAAAATTTGTAACAAAATAGATGGCAAATTCCATGCGTTCTCATTGATCACAAGCTGAATTTCCATGGACACATTCTAAATATACTCAAAATAGTTTCAAAACTGTTGGCATTCTTTCTAAGATCAGATATTATTATGTACCCCGCCCTGCCCCTTGTGACGCTCTATTACTCCCTCATCTATCCATATTCTCAACTAATGGTATTTGTGCTTGGGGTTCTACTACCCAAAATCATTTACGTCCTCTAATTACTCAACACAAAGCTGTTATTAGGGCAATATCTAACTCTGGCCCCAGACATCACTTGGTACCCCAACTCAAATCTCTGAATATGTTAGTATTAAGTCACTGAACATTTTCTCATGTGTATTATACATATATAAAACGCTGAACTGTAATACCAATCCTGACCTCAAAAGCTTCATTGAAGGTTGTAACAGAACCCATGAGCACCACACCAGAAACAAATACAGTTTTGATATTCCAAGAGTACGAACTTAATCAAACTAGAAATGCATCTCACAAATCAAGGGACCCAGAATGTGGAATGACCTTCCCAATCATGTTAAAGACTGTACCTCTCTCAACCATTTAAGATAACGAACCACTACCTAATAAATTCCGTGTAACCTACCTTACCCCCTATTGTCAACCCATGTCTGTTTTTTTGAACAATGCTGTTTGTCGACCTAATTGTATTTCTTGCTGCTTTTTCAGCCATGTTCCCCCCTTTTTTATTTTTATTTTATTTGTTCTCAACACATTTTATACTTTAAACTCAATTAGTATTAGGTTTTAGTCTTTAATGTTTTTCCTGCCCGAAACGCTTTGCTTAATAGTGGCTTTAGGCATTGTATGTACTAGCTCTTTCTATAAATCTATTATTTTTTGTGAAAATCTCTTGTATGTATCTTACCTGAATAAACATTATTTTTTTATTTAT
>WNGS01164858.1:71445061-71463556 GCA_020271785.1 Procambarus virginalis
TATATAACCCTCCACCAAATGACAGAAGACCAAGGCAAGAGTATGACAACAACAACATGCAGTTAACTCTATAATTGAGAAGGCAGCCTCTGCTGCCGTAGAAATAGATCCCATCTGCTCCTCATAGGAGACTTCAATCACGAAAGGATAGACTGGGAGAACAGGGAACCGCATGGAGGAGAGGATACATGGAGAGCCAAACTAATGGAGGTGACGACAAGAAACTTTCTAAGCCAACATGTCAGGGAATCCACTAGGATGAGAGGAAATGATGAACCAGCGAGACTCGACCTAGTCTTCACTCTGAACGACTCCGACATAAGGAAAATCGGCTTTGAGGCCCCAGTAGGAATGAGCGACCACAGTGTGCTGGCGTTTGAGTATCTGGTTGAGGAAGGGTTATTGAACTCGAGAAGGGGTACTGAAAACAAAAAACTGGCATTCCGAAAGGGAAACTGTGAGGAGTTAAGAAAATTTGTAACTGATATAACATGGGAAACAGAGCTAAGGGGAAAGACGGGCCAAGACATGAAGGACTTCATCATGCAGAAGTGTAAGGAAGCAGCAAACAAGTTTGTCCCAGTCCAAAAGGAAAACAATGAAATGAATATGAGTAACCCATGGTTTAATCAGAGATGTAGGCTAGCTAAGCATCAAAGTAAAGAAAACTATAGGAATAACAGGGCACTTGAGAGCAGAGAAAGATACCAAAGTACCGGGAATGAATATGTCAGGATGAGAAGAGAGGCAGAAAGACATTACGAAAATGACATCGCAAGCAAGGCAAAGTCTACACCTAAATTGCTGCACAGCCACATCAGGAGAAAAACAACAGTAAAGGAACAAGTAATGAAAATAAGGATAGAGGCAGAAGTATCCACTACAAACGACAAGGAAGTGTGTGAGGAACTGAATAAGAAATTCCAGGAGGTCTTCACCTTAAACCCATGGAGAGATTCCAGAGATAAGAGTGGGAAATGTTAACCAGGAACCACTGGAAGAGTTTGAGATTACCAGTGGGGAAGTAAGGAAGTGTTTACTAGAGTTGGATGTGACAAAGGCTATAAGCCCAGATGGAATCACCCTTGGATACTAAAGGAAGGAGCAGAAGCACTGTGCCTGCCACTCTCCATAGTGTATAACAAATCACTGGCAACAGGGGAACTGCCAGAAATTTGGAAAGCAGCTAATGTAGTTCCGATATACAAGAAAGGGGATAGACAGGAGGCACTGAACTACAGGCCAGTGTCCCTAACTTGCATACATGCAACCTGATGGAGAATATTGTGCAAAGAAAGCTAGTGGAACATCTGGAACAAAAGAACTTTGTAACACAGCATCAACATGAGTTCAGGGATGGCAAGTCCTGCCTCACAGGGCTAATTGTTGCCTACGACCAGGCAACAAAAATCAGGCAAGAAAGAGAGGGGTGGGCAGACTGCATATTTTTGGATTGCCAGAATGCTTTGATACAGTACCACACAAGAGGCTAGTGAAAAAGCTGGAGATGCAGGCTGGAGTGAGAGGGAAGGTACTCCGTTGGATAAGGGAGTACCTAAGCAACAGAAGACGAGTCACTGTGAGGGGTGAGGTCTCGGCTTGGCGTGACGTCACGAATGGAGTCCCGCAGGGGTCAGTCCTTGGCCCTATACTGTTTATGATATATGTAAATGATCTCCCAGAGGGTATAGACTCGTTTCTTTCAGTGTTTGCTGATGATACAAAAATTATTAGGAGGATTAAAACAGAGGATGATAGTAGGAGGCTACAGGACGACCTAGACAGAATGAATGAATGGTCCAACAAATGGTTGCTAATGTTTAACCCGAGTAACTCGGAAACCAGGGTCTCTCGGGTATTTCCCCAAGGGCTTCCGCCCTATTGCCCTCATGAGTTGTGTCTGCAAGCTCTTTGAACGTATGGTTAACGTTCTTCTGATGTGGTTCTTAGAGCTAAGCTTAGAGCTTAGAGCTTTAAGATATTAAATAAAATAGGACTGAGGACACCTGCCTGTGGGGTGTCTAGTTAGAAGTCTCTTGTTACACTCCTATGCCCCCTGGAAAAACACAAATGACTTCTTGTTGGATAAGTTACCATGATCCAACAAAGAAGCCGACCACCAATATTCATTCTTGCAAACTCACTCAAGATAACATGTCGATTTGCAATATCAAAGACAGACTTGAGATCTAGGAAGGTGATATATGACTTTTCAGTTTGCAGGGAACGAAATGTTGTGATGTAATGATGCACACTCCTTCCATGCATGAAGCCATATATCTGTGGGGATAGCATGATTCTTATTCTATGGAGGAGACGGTTTAGGACCATTCTCTCGAATGCTTTGCAAATGCAGCTACTAAGGGAAATTGGGCGGAAAGCATTCTCTTGATTTGTTTTAGGAATTGGATTGATTATACTGTTGGTCCAAGAGATAGGAAGTTCCCCAGTAACATACCTCATATTATACAGCTCAAGAAGGGGATTTCCTACTACTAAAGGGAGTTAGTTTAGTTTATGCACCCCATACCCATCTTGTGGGCGGTAGTGGAAAGGGTTACAGAGGCACATTAAGGGGCTCAGGGACTGAACCCCCCAATTCATTTAGCTAAGCAAGTTACAATCTTGATGAGTTGGTTACAAAATTCAATATAACGTCACATCAACAATGGGTTCGAGATCGACCACAAGTACAGTTTCTAAATTAAGCAACTGACATATGTGGAGAGCTAGTGTCGCAATTGATATATTTGTCCTGCACACCGCCCCCATCCAGTGGGCAGCGGTGGATAGGTTAGTTAGTTACTACCTACAGTTAGCAAACTGGGGATATTTGGCTAAAGTTCTGGTAGCAGATAATTTTGAATGAAATATTTACACATCGTTGGAACATTGGTTATAGAATTGTCTCTAAATTCACGCACTCCATCACATAATGACAGAGGGTGTGCGAATAATTTTGTTGACAGTTTACATTTGGTCAGGTCTACATCGGCAGATAATGAGAATTCCCAGAGATACTTGTAACCGAGTGTAAGCCGAGCAGTAGTAACATCTTGAAGTCTGCTGATTTTATTGGATGATCCATAGATGTGTGGCTCCTCTTGCATGATAGTATGATGATAGATGGAATTACTGGTGTCAATTTCACTTTGCCTCAGATCTACAAGATCTTGTTGAAGTTCTCGGTGTACTGCTGCTCTCAGATTGCTCATTGACAATCCATGGTTGCACTTAACGGCTACACTTGCAACAACGGTTGCACTTCTCCCCGACGTGTCTGTGGTCACCGTAAATGTGAAAACCACCCTACTAGCCGTTGCTGGCAACTGTACCCGGAAAAAAGACCCAATGCTCTTGTTGTGACACAGGGTTTGAGGCCTTCTGAAGGGTTAGGGAGTAAGACCCCCAACCCACAGTGGTTGGACCTGCTTACCCCATTCTTATCTAAAGGGAGACTACTTTTGTCTGAGGGTTCTTCCTGGAGGGATGTGGTGATCTTCCGAGACACCGGTGCCATCCAGACTTTAATTTTAGAGAGTGCATTGCAAGGTGCCAACACTCTCGACACTGGAGAGGTGGTACTGGTCGAGGGTGTCACTAGTGATACTCGAGCAGTACTCCTCCGTAAGGTTACCCTGGAATCTGATTTCCACAAGGATGTTTGTACAGTCGGAGTCACTTCGTACCTACCTTTCCCTAATGTTGATGTAATATTGGGTAATGATTTAGCCGGGGATAAGGTAGGGGACTCCAGACTGCCTATTATGTTGCCTACCCCTAAGGTTTAGCTGGATCTACCTGCCGCAGAGGATAATGTTGTGTACACTGCGTGCGCGGTGACCAGGTCTATGGGACTTAAATGTAAGGGCAGCCCTGGGCTTGCCAAGGTGGTAAATTCCGAGGGCACAAGGAACTTTCCGAGTGGTGAAAGCCAAGTGGACCTTGCGGACACATTCATGGCCCGACTCGATGACGTGGTCGAGGAGACTGTGGAGAGCCTACCATCGCCTCCTACCGAGAGTAGTGAGGAGGTGGAGGAAAACACAGTTGAGCCTCAGCCAATGGAATCTGACCAAGGCCTGGATGCCTCCTTGAGTGAGTTACAGAAAGCTGACCCCAGTCTTGCAGATTGTCATGAGGCAGCCGTCTCTAAGGAGGAAATTGTAGATGCAGCAACTGGGTACTACTACAATAATCGGATTTTGATGAGAAAATGGAGACCTCAGAGTGCTCCCTTGTCAATTGAGTGGGAGGTAGTCCACCAGGTTATGTTGCCGACCTGCTATAGAGAGAGAGTTTTGTCAGCTGCCCATGATGATCCTATGGGTGGACATCAAGGGATTAATATTACTTATCACAAAATTTCCAAATATTTTTTTTGGCCCAAGCTGAAAAGTGATGTGTCAAAATTTTGTAATTCATGCATTGCTTGTCAGCTTGTTGGAAAACCAAATCAGACACCACCTAAAGCTCCTCTAAGGCCTATTGTCATGCCGGAGGAACCATTTTCTCATGTGGTAATGGACTGTGTTGGTCCATTACCTAGAACTAAGTCTAGTAATATTTACATAATCACGATGATGTGTATCACGACCCGTTACCCAGAGACTTTTGCTGTAAGGAACATCCGAGCAAAGACTGTTGTCACTCGTATGTTGCAATTTTTTTCCATTTTTGGACTGCCTCGGGTCGTGCAAACTGACAATGGTACTAATTTTAAGTCTGATATTTTTTAACAATTCTGTAAGGACCATGGAATAACTCATAAGGTTTCCAGCCCATACCATCCACAGAGTCAGGGGGGTAATTGAGCAGTTCCATCTAACTCTGAAACAGATGTTGAAGACATCGTGCAAGAGGTCCCACAACTTCTGGGATGAGAACTTGCCTTATGTTTTGTTTGCTGCTCGAGAGGGGTTACAAAGTTCACTGGGTTGTTCTCCTTTTGAGTTAGTCTTTGGCCATAAAGTTCGTGGACCCTTGCAAATGTTACAGGAGAATCTGTTAGGGAACGTAACGTTAACCGAAGGTTCGGCTTTCTTTGCGCAACACCACCAGAGACTCAAGGACTGCAAGGCGGCTGCACTAAAGTATCTTGGGAAGGCCCAAGAAAATATGAAAGAACGAAACGATGCTATGGCTAAGTTGCGGGTATTTCAGCCTGGTGACCCTGTCCTGGTCTTAAAGCCTCGACTAGGGAACACTATGTCCCACAAGTACGAAGGCCCCTATATTGTGACAGAAAAGGCTGGGGACCTCACGTACAAATTGAGCTCTTAAATAATTTGCCTTACATTATTTGGTGCACTTGTCGATACGCGTTCCTATCTTCCTTGCCAGACGTAAGACGAATCTTATTCGCACAGAGCATTCAGACTCTTGAGCTTGTTGTGGATTAAGTATAACAGTGAAGTAATTATTAACTATCCTTAGAACGAGTAAAACTAAACAGTATTGTACGTCGGTGAAGATTTGTAATGTGTATAAGCTGCATGATCAATTAGGCTCTTCCTGGCAACGACAACAACTCGGGAGCTTGGCGACTGGACGCTGGATGCTTTCTTCTCTGTTCAGACTGTGTGGTGTCGAGACCTACCTGTGGGACTCTGCCTTCATTCTCTTCCTCCTTCTCCATTTCCCTTACCTTAAGTTCCTGTAACTACAAAGTTAAGTACCTTTATGTGTAACCGTGCCTACTGCTGGAATTGTAAGACTTGTGTAGATATTGTGTAGTATAAGCCAGTGTTTTGGGTATCCCTAAGGGTTGTGTTGTGTTAGGGTACCACGTGGGTTCACTACCCTAAGCTGCCTCAAGCTTTCAAGTTCTTCACTAGTAGACTTCACCCTAGCTTGTCCTATTTGTAAAACCTTGTATCCTGCCTATGTGGACCAAGGCTTTTGAAATAAGATAGTGTGGTAAAGTAATTAGTGTTATTGTTATTTAATGTATATGGGGGTTGTTAAGAGGGTTTAATAAATAAGTTAGTTTTTGAGGAGTATCCATTACTCCTGTTGTCGTGGCGTAGTTGACTGTATCCCAGACGACAGATCTGTTCTAAAACCTTAAAGTCGAAGCAGGAACCTATGTTCCTTGAGGGCCGGGACTAATTGTACCACTACCCTGATACATTTTGATTCTAACTGCTGGCCCTCCTTCATAATACTCAATACCCCTCATAACAGCTCATAAATTTATAACACCCAGCTAAGGGTGTAACTGGCGATCCCAGCTAAGGGGCATAGCAAGCCGTGCCCAGCAAGGGCATAGCAAGCCAGTCCCAGCTGAGAAGCATAAAGTTAAGTGGGCCTGCAGGGGCAATATAACTGAGGAGGCCTCAGCCAGGGCATAGAACAGAAGATGCCCAGCCAGGAGCGGAACTGAAGTGGCCCAGCCAGGAGCATAAAATGAAGGTCCACCACAGGGCGTATAACTGGAGAGGCCTCAGCCAGGGCTTAACTGAGGCGGCTCAGCCAGGAGCCTAATACTGAAGAAGTGTTTCCATATAATCCAGCTAGAGGCCATATGACTGAAGAAGAGTTTCAAAACCCAACCAGGAGCACATAGCTGGAGAGGCCCCAGCCAGGGCGTATAACTGAAGAGGGGCCCCAGCCCGGGGCATAGGAGAATGAAGCGGTCCCAGCCTGGGCCCGGAACTGAAGTGGCCCACCCAGGACATAAAACTGAAGTGGCCCACCCTGAGACGTAATAACTGAAATGGCCCGCCCTGGGACATAATAAACTGAACTGGCCCACCCTGGGACAGAATAACTAAACTCTCTCTTAGGCATGAAAACTGAAGTGGCTCACACTGGGACATAGAGAAGCTGAAGTGTCTCACCCTGGGCATGAACGCTAGAGAGGCTCGCCCTGGCCCAAAATAAACTGAAGTGGCCCACTCTTGGACATAATAAACTGAAGTGGCCCACCCTGGGCTAGTGGCCCAGCCGAGTCATAATAAACTGAAATGGCTCACGCTGGACATAGATAAGCTGAAGAGGCATCCTGGGACATAGATAAGCTGAAGAGGCATCCTGGGACTTAGATAAGCTGAAGAGGCATCCTGGGACATAGTAAGCTAAAGTTGCTCGCCCTGTGACATAATTAACTGGAGGACATAGATAACTATAGTGGCCCACGCTGGGACATAATACCTGCAGTGGCTCACTCGGGGCAAGAAATTGAGGACTTAGCAGAGGGGTGGACACCTTGGCAGACTTGAGAGGCGTTATTTCCAATTTTGGCCAAAATATGCAATAAATGAAAACTCGTTCGATTTCAACCAAACTTTCCCGACATGCTGCATATGAAAAGGGACCCCGCCTGGTCCAAGTCCCAGCACCGTAGCACAAATAGGAAGGGATAAAAATTTTGGATTATGTGTCGAAATTTTCAAAATGGTCAAAAACGATTATCAAACAAAAGTGTCAACTTAAATCAGGTCTATGACTATTATTTTTTCTTTGCATGACACTCATATACCTGACTGCACGGAAGGTTATCTATAAAGGTGCCAAGTTGGAAGAAATTGGTTGATGTCAACCTCAAGGCACAGAAGGCAACCCTTAGACTTTATTTTGTACTTATTTAGTTTCAAGTGACATGAACGTTCAAATATCTTTCATTTTTTATTCAATTTACATGAAACTTACACCTTATATGAAAAGTTTATGTCTCTAAAATCTGAAGGAAGCGTTTTTTCCTAAGCTCATTTATTCATTTTATAAATAGCAAAACATGATATATTTGCCTAATTTTGGGAGGAACTTTGAATATTTGTAATAGGAAAACTAAAACGTTTTGGAAAATCCCCTTCTACAGATCCTCGATTATAAGCTAGTGTGTCAGAAAAGCGTCGTAGAATGATTATATTTGAAAGGTGTGGATGTAAATATACACTTGAAAATGTGTAAAATTCGTTGAAAAAAGAGAATTAAGAAACTCCCTCACTATCCAGGCCACAGCACCGAAACCCGGAACAACCGCAGCTCCCCCTTCACACACAACCACCCAAAAATATCGGTTGACACTGAACAACTTCCATTTTCCAGATAACGGCTCCCTAACTGAGGTACGTTTGTCCCACCCGGTCCCCCAGGGCAACGGAACCCACTTGGCTTCTCATAGAACTGACGTGGTCCGGGTAAGGGGCAGAGAAACCATAGTGGCCCACCCAAGTGGCATAGAAACCAAAGTGGCCCAGTCAAGGGGCAAAGAGACTGGAAGTCCAATAGGTCTCCCTCCACACATCTTCTTGTGTCAACTACATTTACAAAACCCTGTTCTTAAATGCAAACCATGCTCTGAAACTCTCCCTGGACAGATGTAATAGGACCCATTATCACCACACAATAAATAAATATATCTTTAATATCCCCAGGGTCAAACTTAATCTGTGTAAACACTTTATGGAAATAAACGGACCTAGTCTATGGAACTCACTCCCTAGTGAATTGAAAAGCTGTCAAACTTTTGCCTCATTCAAAAACAAAACCAAAGAGTACCTAATTTCATCTTCGTAGTTTCCTGCACTGAGCTTTAAATTTGCTCTGCATCTAGTGTTGCCCAATCTCCAAATCTTTACGTACATAATCCAAACTAACTCTATCATTGTGTTCATTGCTGTCTTTTATGTGCTAGCCATATGCTGTATTGTGTCTACTAATTTTTATTAAACTACCATTCAAGCTGTCATTGCAATCAATCTGAGCTACCTATATCCTTTAATATACCTATAAATTTCTCTCACCTTTTATTTTTTTTCTTGCTATGTACCTGTTATCATTTTTATAAATTTTGCAAGTATTTACCTACTTAAAATTTTCTTAGATTAAGGACCTGCCCGAAATGCTGCACGTTCTAGTGACTTTACAAGAATGTAATTACTATGCTATGTATCCTCACAATCCCAATGTGCCTATATATATATATATATATATATATATATATATATATATATATAATATATATATAATATATATATATATATATATATATATATTTATATATTTTATATATATATATATATATATATATATATATATATATATATATATATATATATATATATATATATATATATATATATATATATTGGTAGCAGTCTTTCCTGTAGACATATATTATTAAATATGACCGAAGAAGTAAGATTAATAATTCTAACACGAATTTTCTCAATATTTCTTATGTTTCTTTTCACTGTTGATGGTAACTGAAAAATCAATTCTACAAAATTCATTTTTATTTCTAGTCTGACGCGACACTTGAACGCGTTTTGTAATAACTTATTACATTTTCAAAGACTTTAAGTTTACACACACACAACTATAACCTGCAAACACTAAACAGAGTTCTTACTTATGCTATGATTTAAACAGCTTTCATTTTATTTTATACCCGCATTTTGGGTGAGGTGATATGTTACAACAGTTTTGGATGAGGTGAATAAAACTTTCAACACAGGATAGAACACGAAATATTGCGGTATTAATTTGGGTAAATTGAAGGTAAGAATGGAAGTAACTGCATAGGGCCTATTGGCCCATATTTCTTGATGCTTCTATATTGGAGCGGAGTCTTGAAGTGGGTAGAATATAGTTGTGCATTAATTGGCTGTTGATTGCTGGTGTTGACTTCTTGATGTGTAGTGCCTCGCAGATGTCAAGCCGCCTGCTATCGCCGTATCTATCGATGATTTCTGTGTTGTTTGCTAAGATTTCTGTGGTGACGGTCTGGTTGTGGGAAGAGATTATATGTTCCTTAATGGAGCCCTGTTGCTTATGCATCGTTAATCGCCTGGAAAGAGATGTTGTTGTGTTGCCTATATACTGAGTTCTTTGAGGCTTACAGTCCCCAAGTGGGCATTTGAAGGCATAGACGACGTTGGTCTCTTTTAAAGCGTTCTGCTTTGTGTCTGGAGAGTTTCTCATGAGTAGGCTGGCCGTTTTTTTAGTTTTATAGTAAATCGTCAGTTGTATCTTCTGATTTTTGTCTGTAGGGATAATGTTTCTATTAACAATATGTTTCAGGACCCTTTCCTCCGTTTTATGAGCTGTGGAAAAGAAGTTCCTGTAAAATAGTCTAATAGGGGGTATAGGTGTTGTGTTAGTTGTCTCTTCAGAGGTTGCATGGCGTTTCACCTTCCTTCTTATGATGTCTTCAACGAAACCATTGGAGAAGCCGTTGTTGACTAGGACCTGCCTTACCCTACAGAGTTCTTCATCGACTTGCTTCCATCCTGAGCTGTGACTGAGAGCACGGTCGACATAAGCTTTAACAACACTCTTCTTGTACCTGTCTGGGCAGTCACTGTTGGCATTTAGGCACATTCCTATGTTTGTTTCCTTAGTGTAGACTGCAGTGTGGAAACCTCCGCTCCTTTCCATGACTGTTACATCTAGAAAGGGCAGCTTCCCATCCTTCTCCATCTCGTAAGTGAAACGCAACACAGAATTCTGCTCAAAGTAATAAATACATAAACATGAATAAAATGTAGGACTGTAAAGTCACATAATAAATAAGTAGTAATTCCACTGCTTGAAACCACTTGCCTTGTTTATCTTAATAAAATAATAAATAATTATGGATGATAATAACAAATAGATAAAGCAAATAATAAACATAACTAGACATAATGACTAATAATTTTTCCCCTGCCCACCTTCGTCACTCTCAGGACTTCATAGAAAGACTGCGCCTGCAACCCTCTTGTAAGATGCTTTGTCTTGATGTCGACTCTCTGTTTACTAATGTTCCGCTCGATGACGTTCTTTCTTTCCTTAGACAGAAGGCGTCAGAGGGCCTTCTTCCTCTCCCTCTTCCCACTGACGTTTTCCTCGATCTCATTAGACTCTGTGTTGACTCTAACTCTTTCTCATTCAACGGTAAATATTACACTCAAACTTTCGGTGTTGCTATGGGTTCCCCTCTCTCCCCTGTTCTTGCTAATTTCTACATGGAATACTTCGAAACTTCTTCTTCCTTCTATTGATACTCGTCCCTCTCTCTGGTTTCGCTATGTTGATGACATTTTCGCTTTATGGCCTCATGACCTTAATCTTTTCCAGCCTTTCCTCGCCTCTCTTAACAATCTGCTCAATCCATTCAATTCAGTCCTTCTATCCATTTCAAAGTTGAGTGGGAATCTAATTCCCTCCTTCCTTTTCTTGACGTTCATGTCCACAGCTCTGTGTCTGGGTTCTCTTTCTCTGTCTACCGTAAACCCATGCATAGTGGCATGTACATTCACTTCTTTTCCTACCATCCTCCTTCTGTTAAGAAAAGTGTCCTCATCTCGCTCTTCCTCCGCGCTCTACGCATCAGCGACCCTCAGTTTCTTGATTCTGAAATTGCCTTTGTCTGCAAATCATTCTCTCGCCTTGGTTACCCTTTGCATTTCGTCAACTGTACCTACTCTCAAGGTAAACAAAATTTCTTTCATCCTAAACCTGCTTCTAACACTAGTAGCACTGTACTATGCCTTCCCTTCATATCTGAACTCAAAACTTTTACCAATACCTTTCGTCCTCTTGACATTAAGCACTTCGTAGCAATCTAGTTCACACTGCTCCTCCTGCTTCTAATGCTGCTGGTGTCTATTCTATTTCCTGCTCGTCTTGTCCTCTCCAATACTTTGGCGAAACTGGCCGTACAATGAATGACAGACTTAAAGAACACAAGAGAAGTGTTAAGTCTGCAGACACTAACAATGCTCTCTTCTGCCACGTGAGGGATTCTAATCATCCCATTGATTGGTCTTCCTCCAAAATAATCTTTCCTGCTTCAACTCTACACAGACGCCGTCTTGTTGAATCGGCTCTAATACACAATGTACCCAACATGAACTTGAGTCCTGGCTTTGTTGCTGTGGACTCTTCCCTTTCACAGTATATGCTCAAATGCTCTAATCTTTCTAACAAACGTGACCTAACATAAGCCTACCCCATCCATTTAGCTTTCTTTCTCTTTCCTTTTCTTTCTCTCGTCTCCCTTTTTCTGTTCATCGTCTTCTCCTATGCTCCCCTGCTATCCTCTTCTTATTCCTTCTCATTCGGTGGTTATAATAGGAGCTGCCTTGTATGGGCCAATAGGCCCTCTGCAGCTCTTATTATTATTACTCTCCCCTCTACTACACCTTACTTTACTCCTCAGCTCTCTCTTGTCTATTTATTGTCTGTCTCTACTTCCTTATCACAATGGACTTGAGAATGGTCCAGGACGGACCGAAACGTCGTCGTCCCTTCACATTCTAGTGTGTGGGATATCTAGTCAACATACTTTAGCCACGTTATTGTGACTCATCGCCTGCATAGTTAGGTAGTACTTAGTTTTTATCTTAAACTGGTTGGGAGAGGGACAGTCTTTAACATAATTGGGAAGGTCATTCTACATTCCGGGTCCCTTGATTTGTGAAGCATTTCTAGTTTGATTAAGTCGTACTCTTGGAATATCAAATAGGTATTTGTTTCTGGTGTGTTGCTCATGGGATCTATTACAACCTTCTAGGAAGCTTTTAAGGTCAGGATTGACATTACAGTTCAGCGTTTTAAATATATAAAATACACTCGAGAGGATGTGCAGGGACTTAATATCTAACATATTCACAGATTTGAGTAAGGGCACCAAGTGATGTCTGGGGCCAGAGTTAGATATTGTCCTAATAGCAGCTTTATGTTGAGCAATTAGAGGACGTTAGTGATTTTGGGTAGTAGAACCCCAAGCACAAATACCATAGTTGAGATAAGGATAGATGAGAGAGTAATAGAGTGTCACCAGGGCAGGGCGAGGTACATAATATCTGATCTTAGAAAGAATGCCAACAGTTTTTTATTTTTTTTTATATATATTTAGAATGTGCCCCTGGAAATACAGCTTGTGGTCAATGAAAACGCCAAGAAATTTGCCATCTACTTTGTTACAAATTTGGGTATTGTTTATCCTGAGATTTATTTGATTTGAATAAATTGTTTGGCAATTTATTTATTGCCAAACAAAATAGAGAAAGTTTTGTCAATATTGAGGGTGAGTTTGTTGGCAGTTAGCAAGTGATGGACTTTATTTAACTCACTATTCACTTTGACATTTAGAGCAAGGGGGATCAGGACTGGAGTAAATGAAGGTCGTGTCGTCAGCAAACAGAATTGGTTTGAGATGTTGGGAGGCATTTGGAAGGTCATTAATGCATATGAGAAAGAGGAGAGGGCCAAGTAT
Source organism: Procambarus virginalis (assembly GCA_020271785.1). Lineage (NCBI taxonomy): Eukaryota > Metazoa > Arthropoda > Malacostraca > Decapoda > Cambaridae > Procambarus > Procambarus virginalis. The sequence goes on from WNGS01164858.1 coordinate 71,458,272, forward strand.
GCTGCTCTGGGGAACACCAATGTTGATGGGTAGGGTGGGAGAAATTAAATTATTCACAGAAACATACTGGAGCCTGTCAGTAAGGTAAGACTTAAGATATTGCAGGGAGTGACCTCTGACTCCATAATGTTGTAATTTAAGAAGAAGGTTTTTGTGGCTGACAGTGTCAAAAGCCTTACGCAGGTTCGCAGATAACCCAACAGGGAACTCATTTTTATCAAGAGCTGCATGTATCAAGTTAATCATAGTAATAAGTGCATAGTTAGTGTTTTTTTGGATCTGAAGTCATACTGACAGGAGCTAAGCATACTGATTTCGGCTAGGTAAGAGTAAAGCTGCTAGTAGATTAGTTTATCAAATATTTTTGACAAGTTTGGCAGAATTGATATAGGTCTGAAGTTGTTGACATCAGTGGGATCACCACATTTGTGGTCAGGGGTTACTCTCGCTATTTTTGGTTTGGAGTTCAAGTGACATGTTGAAGAGCAATGCAATGGCAGGAGCTAAAGATCAGGAGGCTTTTTTGTAAATTAGAGTTGGTATCTCCTCAAGGGCACTAGACTTGGTTTTAAGGGAAAGGATTATGTCAGTAACATCAGTGGAATTAGTAGGCATTAGGTAGAGACTGTGGATAGTTACCTGTAAGATAGTCCTGAATATTAGTACTGAAAGACGGAATATCATTTGCAAGGGATGACCCAGTCGAAGAGAAGAACCTATTGAACTCAAAAGCAGTATCAGAGGCTGAAAGCATACCATCGTTATTTGACAGGAGTATTGGTTTGTTATTTAAAATCTTCTTTGATCCCAATATTTGTGAAATTGTGCTCCATGTTTTCTTCATGTTGCCCTTTGTGTGGGTAAATTTATCTTCGTAGTATTTAATTTTGGCTCTCCTAATTACTTTAGATAGCAACGATGAGTAATTCTTTGAAAATTCTTTGGAGACGATTCCTAACCTATACTTCTTCTCAAGGTCATGTTTTTTATTAATGGATTTAAGTATCCCCTTTGTAAGCCAAGGATTGTTTAGCCTTTTAGTTGTGACTTGTTTCGTTAGCATAGGACAGTGGGTGTTATAAAGGCTGAGAGTTTTTTGAAGAAATGATTGCACTGCTAGGTTGATGTCCCCTATATTCCCTAATTCAGATTCCTAGTTGATATTAGGATCAGCAGCTATAAAATTGCCTATAGCAGTTTCATTGTGCAGCCTAAAGCGATGGTCTCCCTTGTCTCTAGAGGTGGTTTGTTAATGTTGGTTAGGAGAAATGTGGGGTAATGGTCTGTAGTGCTGTTGATGATTATCCCTGAAGTAAGCGGAGAGGTTTTGTTGGTCCAGATGTGATCAAGAGCCGTGGCATTACTGTCAGTGATTCTAGTAGGTCTAGTGATTAAGGGTATGCGGAAGCAATAATTCATATAGTTGAGGAAACTAGCAGCAGGAGGGTTATCAGGCTCGCAGAGGTCAACGTTAAAGTCCCCAGAAATAATTAAGTGGATCTTGTTCAGTCTGTTCTCTGGTATATGATTTCTAAGGTTAGAGTTAAATTCAGTCACATCAGTGTTAGGAATCCTGTAGACTGCTCCCACAGTCAGGAAAGCATCGCTACCCTTGACGCTGAAACAAGCAAATATATACTCCCCATAAGGGTGTCTAGATTTAATTACTTTTAAGCAAGTCAGTTCATGGTGGTAGTAAAGAGAAGTACCACCACCTCTTTGTATAGGACGACAATTGTGAATAACTGAGTAGTTAGGTATGTTGTAGAGTTGAGTAGTGTCCTATTTTAACCACGTTTCAGTAAACACAATAAAAGAAAATTTGTTGTCAACTGTTTGAATCAGGGCATTATCATCATCAAAGTGTTTGCTTAGAGATCTTACATTCAAGTTAATTACAGAAACATTGTCATTAAGCGCTAAAACATTGTTTACATCATGTGCTGTATAATACCTGCAATTTTGATCATTAAAGTGATAATTGTCATAGATTCTAGATAAGAGGTTAAGGTCTGGGGTCTATAATAGCTTGCATAAGAGGGCTGTTTTACAGAAAAGTAAAAAAAAGACTATGATAAAAGAACTAGCTATGAAAAAAAAAGAAAATATAAAACTAACACAAAAATGAGGAAGGTTGCTTAAAGGTATTTTTAGGTACACTGAAGGTAGTAATTTGCAATAATGATCAAAATTGCGCAGGCAAAGCCAAGAGCACAATGGAGCAATGGTGGTGAGGCTAGGCAACCTGGGTTACAAAGAAAAGTAGAATAAAAAAATCTAAAGTAATATAAACTTAATGGAAATTTAAGTAATAAAAACTTAATGGTAATTTATGTAATAAAAACTGAATGGTAATTTAAGTAATAAAAACTTAATGGGAACTTTGGAATGTAAAAATGAACTAGAATAATTAATAACAATAGACGACCAATAAAAGTCAAAAAGCAACTATGAAATCTATAAAACGAAAAGCTTACATACTATAATTTTACTTGCCTATGTCTCAAAATGCAAATTATTACTTATAGTGTACCTGAGAATACCTGTAAGCCCCTTGTAAGCTACTTCATTTTTCTTTTCTTGTTCATTTTGTGTTTGTTTTGTATAGTCTTGTTTATATATTTTTTCCCCCTTTCATACCAAATTTTATTTTGTAATTGCCATTCTTGCCTTGTTTTCCTACAACCAACCTTTTTATGCAGACAAGTATAGACCCAGAACTAAACCTCTTATCCACTATCTATGACAATCATCATTTTAATGATCAAAATTGCAGATATTTTACAGCACATGACGTAAACAATGTATTAACACATAATCACAATATCTCTGTAATCAACTTGAACGTTAGATATCTAGGTAAACAATTCGATGATGTTAGTGCCTTGATTGAAACTATTGACAACAAATTCTCTTTTATTATACTTACTGAAACGTGGTTAAAAACGGATACTACTCAACTCTTTAACATGCCTAACTACTTGGCAATTCACAACTGTCGTCAAATTCAGAGAGGTGGTGGTACTGCTCTTTACTACCACCAAGAACTAACATGCTTAAAAGTAATTAGAATTAGAGACTGCTGTGTGGGAGTATATCTTCGCCAGTTTCAGAGTCAAGGGTGCTGAGTCTGTCCTGTCTATGGGTGCAGTCTATAGAATTCCTAACACTGATGTGTCCGAATTCAACTCTAACCTTAGAAATCTAATACTAGATAACAGACTGAACAAAAACCATCTAATTATCGCAGGGGATTTTAATATTGACCTCTGCGAGCCTGAACACCCTGCTGCTGTTAGCTTTCTCAACTGTATGAATTCCTGCTTCCTCATACCCTTAATCACTAGACCTACTAGAATCACTGATAGTACTGCCACGACTCTAGATCACATCTGGACCAACATAACCTCTCCGCTTACTTCAGGTAAAAACACCGATAGCAATACAGACCATTACCCCACAGACCATTAACTAACATTTACAAACCACCTCTAGAGACAAGGGAGTTAAGCTTTAGACTGCACAATGAAACTGCTATAGACAATTTTATAACTGCTGCTGCTAATATCAACTGGGAGTCCGAGTCAGGTAACATAGGGACATCAACCTAGCAGTGCAATCTTTTCTTCAAAAAACTCTCAGCCTTTATAACACCCACTGTCCTATGCTTACGAATCAAGTCACAACCAAAAGGCTTAACAATCCTTGGCTTACAAAGGGAATACTTAAATCCATTAATAAAAAACATGACCTTGAGAAGAAGTATAGGTTAGGAACCGTCTCCAAAGAATTCTCAAAGAATTACTCGTTATTGCTAACTAAAATAATTAGACGAGCCAAAACTAAATACTACGAAGATAAATTTACCCGAATAAAGAGCAACATTAAAAAAAACTTGGAGCACAATTTCACAAATATTGGGATCAAAGAAGATTTTAAATAACAAACCAACACTCCTGTCCAATAACCATGGTCAGCTTTCAGCTTCTGATTCTGCTATTGAGTTCAATAGGTTCTTCTCTTCCATTGGGTCATCCCTTGCAAATGATATTCCATCTTCCAGTACTGATGTTAAGGACTATCTTACAGGTAACTATCCACAGTCTCTGTACCTAAACCTACAAATTCCACGATGTTAATGAGATAATCCTTTCCCTTAAAACCAAGTCTAGTGCCCTTGAGGAGATACCAACTTTAATTTACAAAAAAGCCTCCGATCTTTAGCCCCTGCTATTGCATTGCTCTTCAACAAGTCACTTGAACTCCAAACCTTTCCAGATATTCTAAAAAAAGCGAGAGTAACCCCTGTCCACAAATGTGTGATCTCACAGATGTTAACAACTACAAACCTATATCAATCCTGCCTAACTTGTCAAAATATTTGAAAAACTAATCTACAAGCAGCTTTACTCTTATCTAGCCAAACACAATACACTTAGCTTTGTCAATATGGCTTCAGACCCAAAAAGCACTAACGATGCACTTATTAGTATGATTAACTTGATTCATGCAGCTCTTGATAAAAATGAGTTACCTGTTGGGTTATTTGTGGACCTGCGTAAGGCTTTTGACACTGTCAACCACCAAAACCTTCTTCTTAAATTACATCATTATGGAGTCAGAGGACACTCCCTGCAATACCTCAAATCTTACCTTACTGACAGGCTCCAGTATGTTTCTGTGAATAATTCAATTTCTTCCACTCTACCCATCAACATCGGTGTTCCTCAGGGCAGCATACTTGGCCCTCTCCTCTTTCTCATCTCCAATAATGACCTTAAAAATGTCTTTCAACACCTCCAACCAATTCTATTTGCTGACGATACAACCTTCATTTACTCCAGTCCTGACCCCCTTGCTCTAAATGCCACAGTAAATACTGAGCTAAATAAAGTCCATCTTTGGCTAACTGCCAACAAACTCACCCTTAACATTGACAAAACTTTCTATATTATGTTTGGCAATAAATCCTCTAATCAAATAAATCTCAGAATAAACAATACCAAAATTTGTAACAAAATAGATGACAAATTCCTTGGCGTTCTCATTGATCACAAGCTGAATTTCCATGGACACATTCTAAATATATCAAAAATAGTTTCAAAACTGTTGGCATTCTTTCTAAGATCAGATATTATGTACCCCGCCCTGCCCTGGTGACGCTCTATTACTCCCTCATCTATCCATATCTCAACTATGGTATTTGTGCTTGGGGTTCTACTACCCAAAATCATTTACGTCCTCTAATTACTCAACACAAAGCTGCTATTAGGACAATATCTAAC
>WNGS01164858.1:71463656-71476668 GCA_020271785.1 Procambarus virginalis
TTTTGAAATAAGTAAGAAAAGGCAAAAACATGGTAGACTAAGATAAAATTATAAATAAAATTAAACTACCAGAATGAACTATAAAGCAAATTACAGGGCCTACTGTGCACTACACAGTGTACAATTGAGCAGCCGAAAGGTTGCTATTTAACAAGGCCGCAGCTCCTTTATATGTAAGGATTCCATTACTCTCAAATCTGACTGGCCATTTATACAAGTGTCCAAAATTTTAAAATCAGATTCCAGCAGAGAATGATTAAACTCATAACAATGGTTTCTAATCTCCGAAAATGCTGGTTTAGACAATGGTAATCCAGTCCTAAAAGAAACTCCCCGGTGCTCAAGTATCCTAATCTTAAAGTTCCGAATGGAACTCCCGATATATCCAGCATTACAGCTGGAACAATTATACATATATACGATATTAGAGCACAGGGGAGTAGGCACTTTATCTTTAAATATAAAATAAGAGCCTATGGTATTAGTGTTGACAAAAATAAATCTAAAGTCTACTTGAGGATAACAATGCTGCAACATTTTCCTCAAACGACTCCTTACAGAAAAACTAACAGTGCCATAAAATGGTAATTTAATATATTTGATATCCCTTTCTATTGTAATAATCTTACACGATGGGTGAAACTTCTTATTTAAGAAATTCCTTATAAAGGTATAAATCATATGTAAAGGATAACCATTGTTTGAAAAAAATTTCACAAGAAAATTGATTTCTTGATCAAAGTTATTCCAATTTGAACATAAAACATAGGCCCTATTCAGTAGAGTATTAATTGCATTTTTTTTAAAGATATCAGGAACAAAAGAATTAAAATTTAAACCTAACCCGTAAAAGTTGGTTTTCTAAAAACACTGGTGTTGAACCCATTAAGGTTGTCCACTTTGACATCAAGAAACGATAATGAATTATCCACTTCACGCTCCGCAGTGAAACGTATATTACTATGTTGTGCATTAAGATAGTCTCTAAATTTCTCAATATGACATTGGTCCCTAAATAACAAAAAAGTGTCGTCTACATATCTCCTGTACAAGACTGGTTTAAAGGCCAAAGGACATTTATCAAGCCAATTTGTTTCATGAAAACTCAAAAACGCATTGGCAAGTGCAGGACCTAAGGGAGACCCCATTGCTACTCCATCGATTTGTTTATAATATTATTATTAAACATAAAGACAGAATCTTTAACCGCTAATTCTAACAACCGTCTGAATATTTTACTACAAAACCCAGACACTAAATTTAATGTTTTTGTATTAGCTTCTATCTATGTGACAGTTAATAAGTTTTATTTGTATTGATCACTTTAAGTAAGCTTAAGTGTTTTGTTTTTTAATAATTCTCCTTTCTTTGATAGGCAGTTATATTCAGTATGAGTTCTTTGTTTACCAGTTATTTGATTGTGATTTCTATTTTTTCTTTTAGATCTGATGATGAATACAAGAAGTATTCGAAACGTTATGCATTTTAAAGTAAAGAATCTGAAACAAGATGTTCAGTATATCCTTGGTTTTCCTATTTATCTTAAAATATATATATATATATATATATATATATATATATATAATATATATATATATATATATATATATATGTGTGTGTGTGTGTGTGTGTGTGTGTGTGTGTGTGTGTGTGTGTGTGTGTGTGTGTGTGTGTGTGTGTGTGTGTGTGTGTGTGTGTGTGTGTGTGTGTGTGTGTGTGTGTGTGTGTGTGTGTGTGTATTCACCTAATTGTACTCACCTAATTGTGCTTGCGGGGGTTGAGCTTTGGTTCTTTGGTCCCGCCTCTCAACTGTCAATCAACAGGTGTACAGATTCCTGAGCCTACTGGGCTCTATCATATCTACATTTGAAACTGTGTATGGAGTCAGCCTCCACCACATCACTTCCTAGTGCATTCCATTTATTAACTACTCTGACACTGAAAAAATTCTTTCTAACGTCTCTGTGGCTCATCTGGGTACTAAGTTTCCACCTGTGTCCCCTTGTTCGCGTCCCACCCGTGGTGAAGAGTTTGTCTTTGTCCGCCCTGTCAATTCCCCTGAGAATTTTGTAGGTGGTTATATATTATACACACACACACACACACACACACACACAACCGTGTGTGTGTGTGTGTGTGTATGTGTGTGTGTGTTGTGTGTGTGTGTGTGTGTGTGTTTTGTGTGTGTGTAATTACCTAAGTGTAGTTACAGGATGAGAACTACGCTCGTGGTGTCCCGTCTTCCCAGCACTCTTTGTCATATAACACTTTAAAACTACTAACGGTCTTGGCCTTCACCACCTTCTCACCTAACTTGTTCCAACCGTCTACCACTCTGTTTGCAAAAGTGAATTTTCTGATATTTCTTTGGCGTCTGTGTTTAGCTACACATAAGGGGCATAACTGGCAAACCCCTCACAATGTTCATGAGAGAACTGGATAAGCACCTCCAAAGGATACCTGATCAACCAGGCTGTGACTCATACGTCAGGCTGCGAGCAGCCGCGTCTAACAGCCTGGTTGATCAGTCCAGCAACCAGGAGGCCTGGTCGACGACCGGGCCGCGGGGACGCTGAGCCCCGGAAGCACCTCAAGGTAAGCTAGTTTAAATCTATGATCTCTTGTTCTTAAAGTTCCAGATCTCAGGAAATCTTCCCTATCGATTTTATCATTTCCTGTTACTATTTTGTATGTAGTGATCATATCACCTCTTTTTCTTCTGTCTGCTAGTTTTGGCATATTTAATGCCTCTAACCTCTCCTCGTAGCTCTTGCCCTTCAGTTCTGGGAGCCACTTAGTAGCATGTCTTTGCACCTTTTACAGTTTGTTGATTTGCTTCTTATGATATGGGCACCACACAACCGCTGCATATTCTAGCTTTGGCCTAACAAAAGTCGTAAACAATTTCTTTAGTATATCTCCATGCATGTATTTAAAAGCAATTCTGAAGTTAGAAAGCGTGGCATAGGCTCCTCGCATAATATCTTTATGTGGCCCTCAGGTGATAGTTTTCTATCTTTTTTTTTTTTTTTTTTTTGAGATATATACAAGAGTTGTTACATTCTTGTACAGCCACTAGTACGCGTAGCGTTTCGGGCAGGTCCCTGGAATACGATCCCCAGCCGCGAAGAATCGTTTTTTCATCCAAGTACACATTTTACTGTTGCGTTAAACAGAGGCTACAGTTAAGGAATTGCGCCCAGTAAATCCTCCCCGGCCAGGATACGAACCCATGACATAGCGCTCGCGGAACGCCAGGCGAGTGTCTTACACTACACCACGGAGACTGTGTTATCTAGAACCTGTTAGCTATCTAGAACCACCCCTAGATCTCTTTCTTTATCAGAATTCTTTAAAGATTTCTCACATAATATATAGGTTGTGTGGGGTCTATGTTCTCCTATTCCACATTCCATAACATGGCATTTATTAATATTAAATTTCATTTGCCAAGTGGTGCTCCATATACTTATTTTGTCCAGGTCATCTTGAAGGGCATGACAGTCATCTACGTTTCTTATCCTTCCTATTATCTTAGCATCATCAGCAAACATGTTCATATAATTCTGTATACCAACTGGTAGATCATTTATGTAGACAATAAGCATCACTGGTGCAAGAACTGAACCCTGTGGTACTCCACTTGTGACATTTCTCCAGTTCGATACATTGTCTCTGATCACTGCCCTCATTTTTCTATCAGTCAGAAAATTTCTCATCCATGTTAGAAGCTTACCTGTCACCCCTCAATATTTTCCAGTTTCCAGAACAACCTTTTATGTGGAACTCTGTTGAAAGCCTTTTTTAGGTCCAGATAGATGCAGTCAACCTAACCATCTCTTTCCTATAATATCTCTGTTGCTCGATCATAGAAACTGAGTAAATTCGATACACAGGATCTTCCAGATCGAAAACCATACTGTCTGTCTGATATTATATCATTTCTCTCCAGGTGTTCTACCCATTTAGTTTTAATTATTTTTTCCAATATTTTGACTATTACACTTGTCAATGATACAGGTCTACAATTAAGGGGGTCTTCCCTGTTTCCACTTTTGTAGATTGGAACTATGTTAGCCTTTTTCCACACATCAGCTACAACTCCTGTAAACAGGGATGCCTGAAAAAATCAGTTGAAGTGGAATGCTGAGCTCAGGTGCACATTCTCTCAGAACCCATGGTGAAACTCCATCTGGTCCAACTGCTTTGTTCTTATTTAGCTCCTTGAGCATTTTTTTCCACTTCGTCTCTAGACACCTCTATGTGCTCTATGTTGTTCTCTGGAGTTCTTATTGTGTCTGGTTCCCTGAAGATTTAATTTTGTACAAACACACTTTGGAACTTTTCGTTTAATGTTTCACACATTTCCTTTTCATTTTCCGTGAATCTATTTCCCATTTTCAACCTCTGAATATTATCCTTTACCTGCAATTTGTTGTTTATGAATTTATAGAATATACCTGGTTCTGTTTTACATTTGTCTGCAATCCCTTTTTCAAAATTTCTTTCTGCCTCTCTCCTCACTGCCGTGTAGTTGTTTCTCGCATCTTTGTATCACTGGTATGTTTGGGTGTTTGGCCTTTTCCTGTATTGATTCCATTTTTGTGTCTTTTGGTCTCTGGCCCTCTCGCAATTTCTCTTAAACCAATCCTGTTTCCTAGTTATGCATCTCTGTTTTGGTATAATTTTTTTTGTGCCTTTATCATATATTTCACAAAACTTGACATACATCTCATTCACTTCCTTGCCTAGCAACAAGTCTGTCCAATTATACTCACTAAATTTTTTTAAGGTTGCCATAATGTCCTCTCCTAAAGTCAGGTTTTTCAATTGCATCAACCTTCTTATTTTCTTCCAGATTGTAATGCATTGCATACTTTATTCCCAAAAAGACATGGCCACTTTTACCCAAGGGAGGAAGGTACTGAATGTCAAATATTTCTTCCTCCTTCCTGGTAAACATCAAATCTAGCATGAAGGAATGTCCCCTTCCCTCATCCTCGAAGCTTGTTTAACATGATACAAGAATGTTTCTAGGTTGAGGTCTAAAATTTACAGGTCCAAAATCTTCTGTTTTAGCTTCATATGCTTCCAGTCTATGGATTTCAAGTTGAAGTTGCCGACTATCAACAGTCGTAATCTATCGTTATCTACTCTCGCTATGATCTCTCTCATTATTGTTATAAGACCTTCTCGTTTACTATCTAGCTCCTCCTTTGACCATGTGCTGCTTGGTGGTGGACTATATGCATTTATGATCATTAGTTTATCATACTCATGGCAGATCTCTAGTGCTATTATGTCAACTTCTTGTGGATTGACAATCATTATTTCGTTCACCTTTAGGTGTTCTTTCACCAGCACAGCAACGCCACCGCCTTTCCTAATTTTTCTGTCCCATCTCCAAATTGAGTAGCCCCTTGGGAATATGACCTCATTTAAAATAACATCTTCAAGTTTTGTCTCTGTGAGTGCAATAATGTTTGGTATCTGCAGCTGTATTACATCACTTAACTCCAGTATCTTCGATCATACTCCATCTATGTTGGTGTATGCAATCTTCAGGAACTTGTTCCCCTTCTTCTTATTTTTCACTCCCCCTCTCTCTAATGGTTTTGTTGGTTTGCCTTTATGTACCACTTTACTGGTCTGCCTACCCCTATCACTTTGTAGAAAAAAGAATTGATTTCTTCTTCATTCCTGCTCTCATTTAAACGTTTTGCCTCGGCGAGGTTCAGTTTCAGCTTCTCCCTATCTTCTTTTGAAAGATCTCGTCTTAACGACCACACTTTCCCATCCTCATCACTTTGTAATTTTCTAGCATTCCTTAGTACTTCTTCCATCTGTTTGGCACCATTTAGGGTGATCCTCAAATGTCGATCTTTCCCTTTTACATATCTGCCTAGTCTCCTGTAGTCGCACACATTCGCTATGGTTGTAAGACCTTCCACGAGGCCAACAATTTTATCTACTACTTTTGCTTCTTCTACAGCTCTTTCTGACCTAGATGTTATCTCCTTTTCTTTGCAGCCAAAAATTATCAGGGAATTACTCCGATCAACTGTGTTTTACACCAACTTCGGGTTAGATGTTAATTCTTTTCTCACTTCCAGCCTAATGTTTGTTTTATCTTGGTTGCTGCAGTGTTTGACTTCCTTTACTGCTTCTTCAATTTTTCCTTCTCCTTGGGCACTTGTGCATACGTGAGTTGCATATCTTTCTTACACTGTTCTATTCCCCGTGTAACTTCCTCCATTTGTGCTGACAAAAGCTGCTTCTCCTGTTGAATTTCCTTACCTAACCTATTGTAGTCATTCATGTTTAAATTTACTTTAACTTCTTTAGCTATTTTTAAGAGTTTATTTTCTTCTTCCATGGCTTTGCAATTTGTGTGTGTGTGTATGTGCATTGTTGTGTACATTTCTAACCTTTTATATCAATGTATATGTTAACCTCATCTGTGAGCGTGTTGGGTTGATTATATGCACCAGTGAATGAGAGGCCCGACTCACCTGAAGAGTTAGGAGTCCAACAGCGACCACAAGAGAGGCAGCAACAGCAGCCCACACCAGGGGTTGAAGGGGCCGGTACACGTTCCTCCACGTCGCCAGGGGCTGAGGCCTCAACAGGAAGGCTCCACAGTTATACACTAAATATTGCTCAGACGCTGCAAAGTCTCTCATACGTTCATGGGTCATTCCAAAACAATTCACGGTGAAATTTTTTTCTTTTCTATAAATCATTCCCAGAATTCCAACCCAGGTTCCGTTTTCCATTCTGCCCCACTTGTGGTCAGGCGCACTCTCTGTCATTGTGTAGGTGAAGTTAAGTGTTGCTGAGAGCGCAGCCAACATCCGCAATCCTGACCCTGATATGGCGTTATCAGACTTCCTCTGATATAAGAAAGGTTCGTCGTCCATGGTGGTGGCCAACTCAAACCTGTACCCTTCAAATGCAGGAAAGCGGTCAGGAAACAATATTTCTCTCCGATTAAAAAACTGAGGATTCCATTTACCGAGGAATGTCGCCCTGCTTGATGAGAAAGGCAAGATAGTAAACACCCCCATTGTATTAGGCCTTCCATTTTCCTCACTCGGGATCTCGTCAATTAGAGCCAGACTTCTGATGCTGCTGAAAACCTCCTCACTAAGGACATCGAGACAGGAGCTGGGTGCCAGGCTGAAGAGTAAGAGGTCCAGGGGCTTCCAATCTAGCCATAGCGGCTGTAGGAACTGTGTTGGGTCAGCGATGAAGAGGACGAGGTGGAGCACGGAAATGCCTTGAGAGAGCGCCACAACCTGCTGGTCTGGCCTCCACCTCTCATTCACACCAAGATTTATAGTCGTGTGAAACGTCTCCTGCATCTCCTCCAGGGCCATTACCGATTGCTGGGTTTGGCCTGGAACAGCAGGATCCAGGTACAATATCACAGTCCAGCCACGGAACAAGTTCAAGGCCTCCGACAGCACCTCCAGCTTCCTGGTGCTGATGTATGGTCGTTTGGGAACCAATGACCAACCATCATCAGCATAAAGCACAAAGAGTCCAAAGAGTAAGATGTATTGTCGGTCCATAATTAGTGTCAGGTGGGACGAGTCGCCTGGCTCCTTTCTTGAAGGTAGCTGGAGTGAGTTAACAACGGACGCAACCACTAGTTATAACAGCATCGTCTTTTCTATTCTCCTCACATATCCCTGTACCTCTCACATTTCACAGGTTCTCCCCCCTCACACCTCCCAGCTCACAGTAAAGATCCTGTCCTCGGGAGTCAATGAAAACAAGGCGTTGGCCAAGAATGAGCAATTCCTCATCGATTATGTTGATAAACAAATTATGTATAATGGATGATACAGGCAGTAAGTATCAAGACAAACATAACACCATAATAAAGTGGAATTGAAGAAGGCAGCTTTACCTAGGCAAGACAGCTCCTACTGATACTAAAACTAATTAAGAACAGTAGACCAAAAATTAATGAAAATGCTGAAGGTCAAACCATCCTCCTGTTTAGATAGTACCTATTGAGACCATCTTTAATAGTCAGAATTCGTACGTAGCTTTTAGTTACTAGTATACTGACTAGTAAGGAATTCTATAAAATAAATGGAGCTAAAGCACAAACTTAAATATACTTAGGCCTAGTGTAGCACATGTATGTACTATATTAGGCCTTACATATCGTGTACAAGGCCTAGGGAGGTTAGGATAGGTAAGTTTAGTTTGTCTTTTGCAACACAAGTAAAATTTTTATTTTTGATCGTGTTGCCAGAGGCGAGAGGTGTGTGCCCGTCACCCGACATGTGGACCCAGTCAGCTGACCGTGTTGCCAGAGACGCGACAAGAGAAGGTTGCCGCCATCGGAAATTTCCACCTGATTATTTCCCTATACAAGGTTGTATATATTTTTCTTCAGTAAATTTTTAATCTTGCCTATGTGTTTGAGTGAGCCTTCATTATCTATGGGTAATTTGAGTGAAACCATTGAGGTCACCTTGCACTGCACATGAGATTGCATCCTTAAATTAAGATAACTAATGAGACCACTGATGTGTTGCTGGGACACGAGTATAAATACCCAGCTGGCGACCTGAGCAGACCAGATATCTAAGAGAGTGTCCCAGTGTCAAGATGGGCAGGTTCAGGTGTGTCACAGGTAGACTTGAACCTCTCCACTTGCTAGGGGTATATATAAGGCAAGCCCTTAGTTGACTGGGGGTGCCTCAGGGCGAGCAGTGGCGCCTGGTACTGTGGGGCGAAGACTCGTGGAACGACCCTAACCATAGGTAAGAAGGGGGCGGACCTTGACAGTTGGCAGAATTTTCAAAATATTTCTCAGAGCCATGAGAGTTTGCAGCCCAGAACTTGTTGATGAAGAAATAACGAAAATATTTGAAATTGGGAAGAAGTTAAAATACCCATCGGGTATTAAAATCGGCCTTGGATGTAGCATTTGGTCAAGCTAAAAGAACGTTCTACAAACAAGCTCCCAAGTCAAAACCATATCTTAAAAACTCGTTGGTATTACCATATTTTGATGGACAAATAAATCTTGCCCCAGCCCTGAAAATCTTAATATTAACCCAGTGTTCAAAAATAATAACAAAGTTATATCCATGTTAATTAAGAACTCGCCCTCGTCTGTAGCAGGTTGTGTGTACTCTATCTCTTGCAATGAGAGTGCATGTGTTTACATGGTCAGACTGGTAAATCAGACTGTATAAGCAAGTAGATGGGGTCGCCATGGGTTCTCCCCTAGGTGTCCTGTTTGCGAACTTCTACAAGAGCACCATAGAGCAAAGGGTCTTAGTTGACATGGACTTGAATCCGCCATATACTGCAGGTACGTTGATGATATTTTTATGCAGGTACCTGATGTCAGACGTCTGCAGCAGCTGAAGGAGGCATTCGAGCAAAATTCGGTATTGAGTTTCACTTACGAGATTGAGAGTGATGGGAGGCTGCCCTTTCTAGATGTAACAGTCACGGAGAGGAATGGTGCCGTCAAGCACTACGTCCAGTACCCCGTCCAGCACTCCATCCAGCACTATGTCCAGCACCCCGTCCAGCACTCCATCCAGTACTATGTCCAGCACCCCGTCCAGCACTATGTCCAGCACCCCGTCCAGCACTCCATCCAGCACTATGTCCAGCACTATGTCCAGCACCCCGTCCAGCACTCCATCCAGCACTATGTCCAGCACCCCGTCCAGAACTACGTACAGCACTACGTCGTGTAAAGGTCCAGGTTGGCTCGTCAAGGATGATTATGCTCCCCAGGGACTCATCACCACGCTGTCAAAACTGTTGAGAAATGCCAGACAGACCACTGGAAAATTATCTAACACGGTGCACAGTTACAAACCCATTAAGATTTCAACTTAAATTCAACAGATCAGAAGAAGTTGTTAAACACATATGGCAAAATCTTACTGAAGCGACCATACGAGATATAAATACTCATACTACTCATACTCCGCCCAAGTAAAACAGAAACAAGCAACACTTAGTGGGCCAGCCAGAGGCTTAGGGCCCGTGCAGGAATATCCCTGAAAAAAAAAGAATCACCACCCTCAAAAGCAATCCAGCTGGGATGGCCCCATTGTAGACAGAGCTGCTGCAGAGTGCCTGGGTGCTGCAATAGCATAAAACGACAGCAGTATCACTGCCTCACAGCAGTATCAGCCCCACATGCAGGGGACTCGTGTTTTTAACCCCAGCATCGGCAATTGATACACGTCTTACACCACACGCCCTCCAAATTGCTGTGGCCCTCCGCCTCGCTGCCCCAATCAACACCAAATATAGGTGTATTAGCGGCGAGGTGGTGGCCGACAGGTATGGCTATCATGGCCTACTCTGCTAAAGCACAGTGGGATGGCACCCGAGGTATCTGAACATGATGGCTAAAATCTTCACGTTTAGGTTAAGTGGTGTGACGGTGTCCCACATCTATATTTCTCCTAACCCAGCTTAAAGAGTCATATCTCCATAACCTGAGCATTCTCTGATATCCAGGGAACATTTTCATATGTGTGAGAGTGTGGAGCGTTATCAGGTTGGCTGTAAAATTGCCATTTAAGTATGATTATGCAAGGGGCATAATCACATGGACCTTTTGGGGCACAAGATGGCGCCGAGCCATTCTGTTTCCCTTCAAAATGTCATGACACCTATCGTCACCTGATTGGCCAGGTGAGGTCACGTGCCGGAAGTAACCAATGACGAGAGCCCTCGGGCGGTGTGACGTCACGAGGTGTAGGACCTCAGGAGCGGCTGGCGCCTGGGCGGCAGAGTACGTCACGAGCCGCCCTAGAGTGTGGACGCACTTGAGTGTGCTCCAGATCTTGAGGCCAGAAAGCCCCTACCAGAGGATTTAAGCATCGCTTTAATACTGCAGACATTCCGTGTAGTGCCAGGAAGCAAGGATTGGCCGGGATAGAGAGTCATGAGCTCAATATTCAAGAGTCTGTAGCAGGGGCGAACGTTTGGCTGGAAACGTCTGGGACGCCCAGCGGACCATGTTCTACATATCAAGCGAGTAGCGACAGCCGGGCCGATTCTACTGGAAGTGAGGCAACGGGAAGCTGCACTGGGCTGCAAATTGGATATCCAGCGCCAGTGAGAGGAGGAGGAGGAGAACGACGGCCCAGGTACCTGGCTCCAGTACCCCGAGGAAGGAGGAGGAGGACTGTACCTGCCGGATGTGAGGACGCAAGGACGCGCTACTACAAGGACGACTGAAGAACTCGTGTGTGTGTGGAATTGATCAACGGAAGACTAGAAGCCAGGACCAGGAACCTTATCATCCCTCGCCAGAGGACAAGTCGGCTTCATAGTGGAATGAAGTAAGGTATATAGTTTATCCCTCCCTTTACCCATTGATCTAGGTGAGCTAGGATATTTTATATATCGTGAACATTTCTTGTTACCATTTATTGTCTATGTGATAGTATTAGGCAAGAGCCAAGGAGCTCATGTAGGCATGAATTGGTGTTGGAACATAAATATCCAGATGAGGCAATGTTAGTGTATCAGGGAATATTAGCTGGTTTTCAAGAAGCCAGAAACGAACTTGGAATCCGCCAGCTGACAGTGTTTGCCAGAGGCATGAGGTGTGTCCCTGCTGGTCTGAAGGTTGGACCCAGTCAGCTGACAGTGTTTGCCAGAGGCGCGAGGTGTGTTCCAGCTGGTTTGACAGAGCCGCCTGCTGATCGTGTTGTCAGAAGCGCGAGGTGTGTGCCCGCCACATGACGTGTGGAACCCAGTCAGCTGATCGTGTTGCCAAGGCGCGAGGTGTGCCCGTCACCTGACATGTGGATCCAGTCAGCTGACCGTGTTGCCTGAGACGCGACGAGAAAATGTCCCTGCCATCGAAAATTTCAACCTGATTATTTCCCTATACAAGGTTGTAATATTTTTTTTCAGTACATTTTAAATCTTGCCTATGTGTTTTGAGTGAGCCTTCATTCTCTAGGGCTATTTTGAGTGAAACCATTGAGTCACCTTGCACTGCACATGAGATTGCATCCTTAAGTGAAGACTGCAGTATGGAAGCCGCCATTACTCTTCGTGACTGTTCAATCTAGAAAGGGCGCTTCCCACACTCTCATCTCGTAAGTGAAACTCAATACCGAATTTTGCTCGAATGCCTCCTCAGCTGCTGCAGACTGACATCAGGTACCTGCATAAAAATATCATAAACGTACCTGCGTATATGGCGGAATTCATGTCCATGTCAACTAAGAACCTTTGCTCTATGGTTCCCTTGTAGAGTACGCAAACAGGACACCTAGGGGAGAACCCATGGCGACGCCCATCTACTTGCTTATACAGTCTGATTTACCAGTCTGACCATGTAAACACATGCACACTCATTGCAAGGATAGAGTACACACAACCTGCTACAGACGAGGGCGAGGTTCTTAATTAACATGGCTATAACTTTGTTATTATTTTTGAACACTGGGTTAATATTAAATTTTCAGGGCTGGGGCAAGATTTATTTGTCATCAAAATATGGTAATACCAACGAGTTTTTAAGATATGGTTTTGACTTGGGAGCTTGTTTGTAGAACGTTCTTTTAGCTTGACCAAATGCTACATCCAAGGCCGATTTTAATACCCGATGGGTATTTTAACTTCTTCCAAATTTCAAATATTTCGTTTTTCTTCATCGACAATTTTGGGCTGTCAAACTCTCATGGCTCTGAGAAAATATGAAAATTCTGCCAACTGTCAAGGTCCGCCCCCTTCCTACTATGGTTGGGGTCGTCCCACGAGTCTTCGCCCCACAGTACCAGGCGCCACTGCTCGCCTTGGGCCCCCCATCGCTAAGGGGTGGCCTTATACACCCCTAGCAAGTGGAGAGGTTCAAGTTCTACCTGTGACACACCTGAACCTGCCCTCTGTGACACTGGGAACTCTCTTAGATATCTGGTCTGTCAGGTCGCCAGCTGGGTGTTTATACTCGTGTCCCAGCAACACATCAGTGTGTCTCATTAGTTTCTTAATT